>APFE030826184.1:6350-73795 GCA_000404065.3 Pinus taeda | reverse complement strand
AAGGCTCTAGAAGTGACCACAAGTAACTTTTTAAAGATGAAACTCGCGCCTTTTGACCTTTCCAGGGGTACGCACCCACCCTTTGACTTACAGAGCATACAAGTACGCAGGTATAGTGTGTTTGGGATGCGTACACGCAGGCAAGGTAGAGAGAACCTGCGTACCCAGAGATAAACATGTTTTTAAGTGACTTTCTCTCTTTTTGAAGTTTGACATGAAGAGCAGAGGTATAAGGCTTGACAAGGAGGATAATATGACTATTGATGGAGCCATATTAACTACAGATAGTCATGGTGACAAATTTCAGTGTAACAGGCATCATTATGATTCTTCTTGGGAGGATTTACAACAATCTTCTTACTTCTCAAATTGTATTGTTTGTGCACCTCCATGATTGCATTTTGGTATCACTTTTTATAATCATTTGGATCTGTAAGGATGAATTCAGGTTGTGACAGAAAAATAGATCTTTCTCCTCCTTAGTCAATAAAATATTGTCTATTTATCCTTCACCAAATAAGTTTATTTTATTTTCTTCAAGATCTTCTAATATTTCAACTTCATCATCCACATAATTCTCTTGGAATGGAGGTCTAATTTGTTGTTGATTAGTTGGGCCTCTTTGTTCTATTTGTTTAATTTGGGGTGGGTTTCTCCTAAAATTAGGATTTTTGATTTGAAGACCCCCTTGAGTTTCCCTTGGTGGATCCGTGTCAGTTAAAATTATCCTTTCCATCATTATTTCAGTGGTTTTAACTATAGAAATTTCCTACAAATTTAGCTTTCTACTACCTTGTAGAAAATCTGTTGTAGATTGACTTGATAATGCAATATAAATCAAAGCATAATACTATAACCTAATTCTAATATCAATTTGCGGAAGCTTAAAAATTGAGCTGAACAATATAACCATAAGAAGAAGAATCAATGCATAATACACATGAAAATACTTTGTGGAAATCCTCGGCTAAAAACTCCACTATCTATATTATCGTACAAGGTGGAAATATATAGGAATTATACCAAGCCTTAGCTCTCATAGCTAGCTATCTCTTAGTACAATCCTCACAGATGCTCATAGGAAATATTGGCTCCTCTCCAGCCTTCCGCTTTGCCCTCCAAGCTCCTATTTCCTTGCACCTTTCCTAGTGGATGATTTCCCTGTTACCAAGTGTAACACTTCTCTCACACACTGTCAAAGCTACACAATCCTCAAGGAATGATTCCTTGACTGCATGCATGAGTTTTATTTATAGGTAAACACATGCAACTAATATTACATTAATCTCAACTGGGTCTTTCTCAGAATAGACCTGCATGAGTTTTTGATGAGATCTTTAGTTAACTTGAGTAGCACTAGTTGGATGCATGCATGCATCAACTGACTGATAACTCACAATTAATTCCTTAAATAGTTTGGAGCTAATTTAAGCAGACTTAACTCAGTAAACCGAGTTAACTAATAACAACTCAAATATAACTCAATCTTATCTCCTTAATTTAAGGGATAACTCTTGCATGACTTTAGAAAGACTTCTAACTTTTATTTCTCCAACTAATTAATTTTAAATGAATTAATTAATTATTTCCAAGTAGCTGTTAACACTAAATTTGATTTTAATTCACAATTTAATTCAAGGACAAATTAAATTAGAATATTCTTATTTCCATATTTCAACACTCCCTCTCAACAACAAAGGGATTATCTGCCACCACGATCCTATCTCTATGGAACTCGAATTTACACTTTGACAATGCCTTTGTCAAAATGTCAACATTTTGCTCCTCTGTCAAAATATTCTGCAACAACATGATCCTCCTGATCTATGAAAATCCATGGGCAACAAATCCTCCCTTATGCTTCTCTACACTACCATCAGTAGCTTTCTTTACCTTGTGAAGCCAACAGGAACTCACAACTGACTTGTTCTCTGGTCTTGGAACCATGTCCCAAACACTGTTACGAACTATGGAGTCATAGTCTTCCACCATAGCATCAACCCAAATCAGCTTCTGCACTGCTTCCTCAAAGGAATATGGGTCGATCTCAACACATTCCCCAGCAAGGTCCATGTATCTAGTGTACCTCTCAGGTGACCTCCTTTTTCTGTGCTAAGAAGATGGTGCTCCCACATTCTCTCTCACATCCTGCAACAATCTATGAGCTTCTCTTGTGTGATTCTGTCCATATCTGGAATACTTTTCTTGAGTGGATGTCTCCACTCATAGAACATTTGTATGTGGCTCCTCCACATCCGTTTGAGGCTCCTCCTCCTTAGGAACCAACAGTTCCTCCACAGCCTGTAGTTGGAGCTCCTTGTCAAGGGAAACTTGCATGGCCTTCTGCTCATCAAATTTGAGATCTCTGTGAACCACTATCGTCTGACTAGTAGGAAAGTACACTCGATAGTTGTGAGGTGTATTAGTGTACCCTACAACTATCCCCAAATCTGTTGTCAGCTCAAGCTTCTTCCGTGCATCCTTTGTCACATGGCCATATACCGATGAGTCAAAGATCCTAAAGTGACCCACATCTAGTCTCTTACCAGAGAAATCTTCCTCTGGTGTCTTCATCCCAGGTATGTGATGTGGGCTTCTATTCTACAAATATACCATTATGTTGCATGCCTCAGCCCACAAGTGAAGTGGTAGGCATTGGTCATGTAGCACTGCTCGTGTTGCCCCTATAATAGTTCTATTCTTCCTCTTGGCCACCCCATTCTGTTGTGGGTTATGAGGTGTTGTCCACTCTTGTTTAATTCCTTCTACTGCACAGAAGTCCTTAAACTCCTGAGAGACATATTCTCCATTGTTTTCACATCTCAAGGCCTTGATCTTCTTCCCCAACTCTTTCTCGGCCAAAGCTTTGAACTCACAAAACTTTGTAAAGTTTGGTCCTTCTTCTACACGAAATAAATCCAGCATTTATGAGAATAGTCATAAATGAAAATCACATAATACCTTTTCTTCGATGTGGATGCATCTGCTTGATTATCTCGATTATGAACTCACTTTAATATAGCATCTGCTTGACTATCTTGATTATGAAAGGAAGACTTGGTGTACCTTCCCAAGGTACAAACTTTGCATTTGTCAACTTGATCAAGTTTACCTTTGGGAAGTCCTGTAGATATCTACTGCATTATCTTCAAAGCCCCATGATGCAAATGGCCCAACCGCTTGTGCCACAACTTGGCAAGCTTTTGGCTTTGTACCAATTCTCCTTTCGTACTCAATGCTACACAATAATGTACCTCTATGTTATAGAGATTCTTCACTCGAATCCCTATCCTCTTGGTCTGACCTGTGGCTATGTGTCTTAGGAGCGCCTTTCCTTTACTGAATACAACATCATAGCCTTTTTCCTCCAACATTGCAACCAATACCAAGTTCTTCTTTGGTCTAGGCACATACTTCACATCTGTGAAGATGAGAGGAGCTCCCAGATCCCTCTAAAAAGCAACCGTGACCACTCCAGAAACACTATAATTTCCATCGCCTACCATCTCTATGCGCATATTGAGGTCTTTCTCCTGCAAGGCACTGAATAAACTTTTATCATCGATCCTTTCGAATGAGGCTCTACTGTCAAGATACCAAACACAACCCATCATCGATGACACCATTCATGCGATGAGGGTGAAGTCCATTTCGAACTGAGAGGCTAATGACTCGCCTTCCAATCCTTTCGAGGATCCATTCTTGGACTTCTTCAATGAGAAATTAGTCTCATAATGTTCCATCTTGTGACAATTAAAGCATCTCACTTTAGACATGTCACCATTCTTCCCTCCATGAGAAGAATTCGATTTGAAATGGGAAGCCTTCCCCTTCCATTTCCTTGCGTTACTTTCTAAGGCCATATTTTCTTCATCATCATCCTTGGATAAAGAACCATCTCATGTGCTCCTCCTGATCTCCTCCTGCATAAGATCCAACCATATTTGTTCCCAACCCAAAAGTTTCTCCCTTCAATTCACAGAGTCCTGGTAGCTATTCCAACTCTTTGGAAGGCCAAGGAGAGCGAGGCTCACCATATCATCATTGGCAGTAGTTATTCCCACACTGCCAAGCTCATCTCTATAGGTGGTGAGCTTGTTTAGATATGTGGAAATAGTATCACCCTTCTCCATCTTGATTCTTTGAAGCTTATCCTTGAGCGCAAATTTCCTCTAGTTAGTATTGTTTTGGTAGAGGTCCTTCAATGTCTTCCACATTGAAAATGGATTATCCTTCCCATGGAGACTCAAGACAATATGGTCTCGAGCTCCCTCAAGGATGATCTGTCTCGCCTTCGCCACACACTTCTTCCACTCAGCCACCTCTTGTGCATTAGTTGAAGTTGGCTTTAGGATCCCTTGATCAATGAATTCCTTCAAGCCATTGTCTTCTAATACAAGCTCCATTCTATCTTTCCATGCTATGTAATTTGAGCTACCTTCCAAGGCATACTCGAGTCTCAAGCCATAGAACACCATTGGCCAATCTTGAAGTATGATATGAATTCTATTTGCACCTGCAACCAAAACTTCAAACTTCAAATTCTCTTGTGAGTATATTGTTCATAGCTCTGATACCATGTAGAAATTTCCTACAAATTTAGCTTTGTACTACCTTGTAGCAAATCTGTTGTAGGTTACCCCGATAATGTAATATAAATCAAAGTAGAATATTATAACCTACTTCTACTATCAATTTGTGGAAGCTTAAAGATCATGCTAAACAATATAACCAAACGAAGAAGAATCAATGCACAATAACACATGAAAATACTTTGGGGAAAGCATCAACTAAAAACCCCACTATCTGTATTATTATACAAGGAGGAAACACGTAGGAATGATACAAAGCCTTAGCTCTCACAGCTAGCCAACTCTCAGTACAATCCTCATAGATGCTCACAGGAAATGTTGGCTGCTCTCTAACCTTCCTCTCTACCCTCCAAGCTCCTATTTCCTTCTGTTGTTCCTAGTGGATGATTTCCCTGTTACCAAGTGTAACAGTGCTCTCACACACTATCAAAACTGTGCAATCCTCAAGGAATGATTCCTTGACTGTATGGATGAGTTTTCTTTATAAGAAAACACATGAAACTGATAGTACATTGTTCTTGACATTAATCTCAACTGGGTCTTTCTCAGAATAGACCTGCATGAGTTTCTGATGAGTGAATCTTCAGTTAACTAGAGTAGCACTAGTTGGATGCATGCATGCATCAATTGACTGATAACTCAGAATTAGTTCCTCAAATAGTTTGGAAATAATTTAACTGGACTTAACTCAGTAAACTGAGTTAACTAATTACAACTCAAATATAACTCAATCTTATCTCCTTAATTTAAGGGATAACTCTTGCATGACTTCAGAAAGACTTCTAACTTGAATTTCTCCAACTAATTATTTTAAAATAAATTAATTAATTATTTCCAAGTAGTTGTTAAGACTAAATTTGATTTTAATTCACAATTTAATTCAAGGAAAAATTAAATTGGAATATTCTTGTTTCCATATTTCAACATTAACTAAGGTTCCCAAATTTGTATTTGATGAAGAAGAAGAAGAAGGTTATTCTTTGATCGTGACTCTTCTCTCATCCTTTAACCTTGCTCTCTTTTCCAATAAATTTGCTTCCACATAGACATCATTTATTTGCATTTCCTCTAAGGTAGCAATATTTCTCTCCCTTAGCTGATAAGACATATCTACATCAAAACCATCTGGAAATTTGATCAGAGATAGCCCAGGTGGAGGTAGTATTGTAGCTGGAATATAATTATAAATGTTATTGAACCTAGCATAGTAATATTGAACTATTTCACTAGCAGGTCTCCTTATACTCTCATATTCAACCAAGATTTGGAGAGGATTCATTTTACTTCCCATCATGCGATGAAACTTTGGTGAAATTGTGGGAGATCTATAAAATTAGTTGCTACCAATACCTTGAACCATTTCCTAACTTCTCCTATCAGACTTTGTGCAAAGAGTCTCATTTTCACATCATATTCATCAACTTCTTCCAAATATAAATAATCATTCATTATGTTTATATGTTGTCGTGTTGTGATTAGCCCATGCTATTAAATTTAGTTGTACGACTCTGATAATCCTGTGGCATGGTATGAAGTTATCCAGGCAAGACAAGGGGGCCATGAAGAGATGCCATGATTGGTAAATGGGAATGCGAAGAAGATGAAACTATAGTTGATATAGATATTGAAGGTGGTAAAGAGGGTGGGATTATACTCTTTTGAGTTGGTATAGTAATTATATGGATAATAGATGAAATTGGGATAGTGGTAATGAAAGAAATTGTTGGAGGGGTTGGCGATGAGGCAGAAGAATAAGGGAAAATTGATTGATCAGTAAATTTTTTCTGAGCACCCTGCTTTAATTCAATCACCAAATATTCAAGTTTATTAAACTATTCTATAACATCTTCATCAGAATCTGGAATGACAGGCTGATGTGTTGATATATAAGATTTCAAAATATTTTCATCAAAAATTGTCTCAGGAACAAACCTTTCTGACTTGGTATGAAAAAGATTGTGCTCAAAACGTATGTTAAATTCAATATCCTCTACAATTATGAAACTTTCAGGGAGAGAATTAACTCTGGGAAATGGATTATTGCTTGCTTGACTCTCAGTAAAACTCTTTTTCCTAATAAGTTTCTTAGGATTATTTACAATTCTAGGTGGGTTAGGATCCAAATGGGATCTAGTGTAGATATTTCTAGGAGCCAGATATTCTAAATGGATTATTGATAGTATGGTGGTATTCATAAGGTAGTGGTATTCATAGATTTTGACTGAATAATTCAACCTTTAATTTATTTTTCACTGTCACTTACAAGGAAAGTATTGAAGCTTGAAAACCAAGATTCACCAGGAAAAATATAAATCAAGTCCTCAGTATGGTCGCCATAATGTTATCACTGTAATTCCCCAAGGCTTTCGAGAGGAACCTAGGGGGAACCACAAAACCACTTGCAAGTCACAAAACTGTGGGTGATCAATAACAAAATAAAAGAGTAGTTGTAACAGGGCAGGATATGCAAACTTTTTGATCTTATAAAATTTCCGTGGAGTGGGAAGATGAAAACGATTTAGGTTAAATCAAATATAGAGCATGATGAGATGAATTATATCCTTAATATCAGAAAGAAAACGTTAATATTGTTTACAATATAGAGTAGAGTACATCTAAGCAGGTTCGCCGCTTAATTTTCTTGAAATAGTAAACAAAGAAAACATATGAAAACTGAGAGATTAAACAAATTCAGATGAGAAAAGCACATCACCAATTATTTGACATGGGAATCCTGGAACAAGGCTCTCTGTATTATTGCAGAATCATCCCTTCAGTACATGCACAACTTATAAAAATATAACCCCTTTCCTCATACAAGTTCCAAACTTTTCTAAGTCCTTTTACTAAATATTTATATAAACCTTTTACATCTCAGATTGGACTTCAAAATAAATAGATTTACAAAATAATATCTGTTGAAGACACACATATTTTAGATATAGAAGAAGAATATTAGGAAAGTATGGTAAAGTTTACTATGTTGTTGCAGCTTTGAAGGAATCTAGTGCTAACTATGGTTGTTTTTCTGCAAGCAATATCTCTCTATTGCCGAAATTTCAGGGCTTTAGATGTACTTAATCAATACCAGCAACCAGTGCAACCTTTTTTCATTTTGGATAGAAAAGTCTATCATGTTTGTAAAACTTTCATCCACTTCATTGTAAATGTCAAAAGTTGGCTTGTTGACAAAATGGTGATTAATCTCATGTTGAATATTTAAATCCAGTCTTCTATAAATGCTTATCCACTTATGACTCCTTTGACCTTTGTAAACCTTGAAGCATCAACAACTATGTTACATAGTTGTTCTTAGTATTTTTCTAATGGAATCAATTTTCCAGTAGAATTCCTCACAGTAGGTAGACCCTTTTCTTGCAGTAGTGTGAACTTTTTGTTGAATCTTCTAACTTGCAACTCAAGCTCTTCACATTTTTTCTCTAGTTGTATCATCAAATTCTCTTTTGTTAACACTCTTTTAGCCTCCATTACTTTTGTTGTCCTATCTAGAATGTTTAGGTTCCTTAATTCATCCTTGGTATTGGAGTTTAATAGCTTAATAATCCTTTGTTCCTCTTCTAGTCTGTGCTCCAAATCTACTTTAGTATTTTGTGTTGTTTTCCTAACTCTTTGGCTATTATTCCTGCTCAAAATTTATTTCAATTGATGGCCACATATCTATTATATTATCTTTTATATTCTGCCAAATATTAGTTTTGGCCTCAACCAACATTTGGATGGTAAAAGATTGGTCCTCTAATTTCTGAATTTGTTGAATCAGCTTGAATTTCTTCTGTACTTTTGCTAAATAGCCATTATCAACTTTAATTTTATTCTCCTCCATTCGATTGAATGTTGATGATAACTTCTCTTTCTCTGCCTTAACTGATGATAATTGTTCCAAACCTTCAATAATCGTTTATGTAGAATCTGAAGATGTTTCCTTTTGATAAGTCTTTGTTGTTGTACCTTTCCCTGATTTAGATGTCCCTACTTCTCCCCACTCTTCTTTTTCTCTTAACAATGTTTCCATGTCCTACTCCATTTTCTGTATTTGTGCATTCTTCTTAACAACTATTGTAAATAATTTTTCCTTTTCCATTTCTATGCTATAAATTTCTTTGGCTTGAGGATGTTCCATGGATGGTAGCTTCAATTGATTTCTTAATGCTTGAACATTTGACTCTTTTCTATTTATAATCTCTTATGCTGCCTTAATATTATCAGGGTCATGTCCTAGCTTTATTATGAAATTTTCTAGAGTTTTGATTATGTTGTCTTTAGTAAATGAGGACATCTAATCAATCTTCAACTAAGAAGACATGTTGTTCAAAGGTGACTGTAATTTTGAGGTAGTCATGTCTGAACTAGTGACTGTTCAAAATATTATTTCCCCTATTTACTTGTGTAAATTTATTTGATTGATTTCATGTATCTTCCTTGTATTGGTTCAGAAAATGGAGGCTTTGTAGTCTCCAACACTCCTAGGAGTTGGCATTAAAGGTTCTATGAAGGCCATTTGGAACCTTCCTTTCTCTGAGTCAAATGCAGAGAGAAATATATGTTGTATTTTCATTGTCTACTTCCAAAATTCTTAGTAAGTTGAAGCCTTTGAAGCTTCATTTTTCAACTTTATCTCCCTATACCCTGGAAATATACTCTATTGAAATTTGAGAACTAGATGATAATGGAGACTGAATTGTTGTTTCCATAGTAGGTGACTAATTTTTTCTTCTTCTTGAGGAGAAGGAGTGCAAGGAGTTCCTGTCAAAAATACTATGGGTGGTTGTTGTGTATCCCTTTATTTTGGAGATTCTTCTTGGATAGTAATCACCTATGGATCAACTTGAGGGTTTGTTTTTTTAGTATTACTTGGGTCCTTCTTTCTTCTTTAAAAAATAAGAAATTAGAGACCTTATGTTTCAGAGTCTGTAGGGGATATAGCCTCTCTCTCCCTTTTGACCTCCTTTTCCTTGGGAATAGGCATCTACATGGATGATTGACTAATAAATTGTTCTTCATCTTATTGTAAACTTCGCTTTTTCCATCCATCTCAGTTAGAATATTGTTCAATTTTAGGCCTTGGTGTATGTTAAGGAATCACTCTTTTGTTCCAATCTATGTTTTGTAATGATGCCTAAAGGATCATAAGACCAAGCGAAACTAGGCTTAAATTTCATTTCACTTAAAATAGCTTCCACCTCCTTTTTTGTTGATACATTGTTGATAATATAAGGACCTATATGAGCCTTTAGCTTGAACTGTGCTTTATTTTTGAAGGACACAAGGTGCATCTCATTCATGTTCAACATTTGTCTAGTGTATTATAATGCAAATATTTTGACTGGTACAAACATTGGTAACCTGTGAGGAGGTAACTCTGATCCATATATTGTAATTCTAGTATAATTCTGGTATAAATGCCAGTATCAAACTTTTGTTTGCTCTGACAAGTGCAAAGACTTCTTTATTTCTGGTGAAATCCTTGAGATCACATCATTGCAATGCAAGCATAATGAGGTATGTAGAAAATTATCTATGCCTAGAGTAGTCCAGTGAATCACTGGAGATGGATTTCCATCATTATTTGTCTTCTATAAAGAAAATTTGAACCTGTTTGAATGATGAAATAACATAAGATAAACCAATATTGACTAATATTTGAAAACACCTTCAGCTTTGAAATTTATAGATTGATCATGCATTGTATTGGACATAAATTGACTATAATTGAAAAGAATGGACAGATTTTTGTCAACTACAGAAATTGACAAAAATCCCACAACTATCTCATCTACCCATTGATCATTGTAATACCCAAGCAGTGAGGTTACCATAGAAATTACTTCTTTAGAAATTTCTTAGAAGATTGAGACTAGGTATGGGGGATTGTTCTGGGGTAATTCAACATTTTCAGGAAGGAAATATTCAAATATTTGTGCTCTCTAAGGGTAAGTTAGAATTTTGTATAATTCCATTAATACATCGACTGAGAAAGGATGATTGGAGGTTTAGTATTCAAGTTGCAAAGGCCGATAAATACTTTCAGGGTAAATGGAGAAGATGATTTTGTTATTTTGGGAATTAACAACATTTTGGCTTGGCGAGTATCGGAGATGGCACCAAGTGGAGAATCAAGGGAAAAATTGAGTTTGGGGAAAAATAAACTAAGGGAGAAGGGATTCCTAAATGTTTATATCATCACTTTTTTCGAGGAAATTTATCTTTGCCCAGTTGTGAAGTTTGTAAAGGTCGAATTCATAATGGGTGTCAGCAATTTTATACTGGGTGTTGGTTAGAGGGTACTTATCTAAATCAAAGATAGGGGGAATCATGGCATTTTCCTCTAGAACTTTCCCCTTTTAGTTGTGTGTCGCATCTTGGAAATGTAACAATAAGAAAGAAATCTAAATAACAAGGTTACCCTTGTGAAATTTGATCGACTTCACAAAGGAAAAATTGTTGTAGAATGTTGACAGTTGGTGGAATCTCGATCTTCGATCTCTAGAATCAATCCTTTGGTAAAAGAAGTGAATTACAGGCTTCCACGAGTTTTTATAGTAGTTGGATAGGTTTCATAAAAGGTGTGGTGAAAGGAATGAATTGCAGGCTTCCACGACTTTTTATAGTAGTTGGATAGATTTCATAAAAAAATATTTAATGTTATGGAGAGTGAGAAATTTATTGAGAAAATAGATAAACATGAGGAGATTTAAATGCAACAACTTTTATTATTGGATTTGGCAGTAAATATTTGAACATTGAACGACTAGTCAACATGGAGGGGGTGACATGGCAGGAAAGATGGAAAGAGCGGAGTGGCAGATGAGAAGATAGGCAACAACAGTGCAGGAGGAGGTAATGGACAGTTGGCGAGAGATAATGGTATTTCGGGTGGGTGGCAGGTGCATGTGGTTTCAGGAGGGGGCCCCTTGAAATTCTCCAATATCTTCCATGTCACTCCAAATGGTTTGGGCGAAAACCATCCCCCCCACCTTTTGTTAACCGTCGGGAGTGTGAAGGGGGGCATTATCCCTCCGCTGTAGATCTTGACGGGAATAATCTAAGTCATCGGTTTGAACGTGCCACTTAACCACAAATGGAAAATGAATTTTTTTGTATTATTTCATACACACACACACACATACACCCCTTCTATCCCTCTCTCCTTTTCCTCAAGGAAAAATCGTAATTTTAATTAAAAAGTTTGAAGATTACATTTTGTAATTACAATAGAGTACATTAAAAAAATTATTTTTTTTAATAGCTATCCATCAAAAAATAATACAAAAAGTGCGCCTATAAGGCCTCTTTTAGTTCAACATTACCATTTAATAACATAAAAGAAAAAAAAAGAAAAAACTTTAAGAAGATAGACTCATTTTATCTAGAATAGAAGATCTAACATGAGTGTCATAAATAATAGTGAGTACAAAGATGGGTCCTGAAATCTATGCATATTCCACCTATAGTCCTTCTATGAAGTTCCTATGGTAGAACTCATAAAATGTTTCATCGACCTATTCTAAGATCTTCCATAAGCCCAATTCCAACTATGCACTTGTTTTGGAAAGGTAATAAACAATGGTATTCCTCTCCTTGAAAATATGATAGCAAGAAATATGACCAAAACTTATCTTCAACTGTAAGACCTCCTCTAGGATGGTAACGAGTTTGTGCATGTGACATCTAGATACTTCATTAAACCAATCATCCTTTTTGTAGGCATTTCACATTAGGTGAAAACCCAAATATTTGATTCAATCAAAGATATTTTAATGGAAAGGACACATATTTTTTCATTTATAAACTCGTCCCTATCTAGAACAATTTTAGACAAAGTTGATTTCTGAATATTAATCATCATACATGTATCATTCTGAAATATTGACAAATCTGCTTCCATAGATATTAAATCCCTTTTGTACCCATCAATGAACAACAAAATTTCATTGATAAACAAAACATGTGTAATGGTCAAATGACCTACCACTATAGATAAATTGGAGAAAAATTCAATTGACCAACCATCATGACTTGAACTTTCATCCCATAGAAAATTATGAAAGACTTTTTACAGTTGTTCATCTAGCACTGATTCAATGAGAGATTGGTTGGAATTATTATCTTTTAATTTGGCTATGTGATTGGCCATGTTTGCCACCTCAGCTAAAGAAGCCTCCCGCAGAGCCTTAAAAACAAAGATAAAAATATTAATTCTTAACCTAGTTAGGGCTTCAAAACTTGAGGCCTCACCTCCATTCAAATGTTTTAAAGCCCAAAAATAGTGTTGATTAGACAATGACCCTTTGCAAGAAATTGGGAAAATATTGAGTTTTCATCCCCGCACTTTAGCCAAACAACTTTTCTTTCTAACCTCTAGGACTACTTATTTTTCTCCAAACTTGTATTCCTAGTAACTTCTAGTTGAATAATTTTTTGTTTAGCTTCTACCAACACATATCCCTCCCCATTCATATCTTCTAATTGCTCCAAGTCTTACTCCACCTTGTGCAAGCCCTCCTTGTTCCTTTAAATTCTGTCTTTAGACCATTCGACAATTACCCTATTGAGTCTCTTGAGATTATACAAGAATTGAGATGAGAGAAAACCTTCCCTTCCAATATTGTAGGGGATTGAGTGCTCCACCAAAATATTATGGAAAGATTAATCCTTGATCCAAACCACATTGAATTTAAATGGGGATCTTGTTTTTTTTATTCCCCTTTTAAGTTGCAGGAAATTAGGGTGATGATTATAACTATCACCCACTCCAACCCATTGTCCAAAGAGAGAGATTCTTTCCAACAAAGATTCAAAATGTGATTATAGCTCCTTTAGTTCTCTTATTTTTCCAGGTAAGTTTAGTCTTAAGCAAACCAACATCAAAAAACTTATTTGTCTCTAAAAGTTGGGAGAAGAAGTACGTAATATATATATATATATATATATATATATATATATATATATATATATATATATATATATATATTATATATATATATTATATATATATATATATATTATATATATATTATATATATATATATTTATATATATATATATATATATATATATATATATTATATAATATATATATATATTTATATATATATATATAGATATATAGATATATATATATATATTATAATGTTCAAAAAATTTATATTTTAAGTGTTTGAAATATTTAAAAACTTACTATGACAATTTCTTTTTTAGTCTCTTTCAAGTTAATTTAAAAATATGTTTTTTTTTTTCCACTAGAAAAATCATAATCTTTCATTAACTTAGAAAAATTACATATTGTAGATGTGATTGCATATGTTGTATCTTTCTAGCCTCTGAGGGCTTCAGTCAAAATTTTGAAGTTCACCAAAAACTATGTACTTTTCAGATTCACCACGCAGGGTGTTTTTTCAAAAACTATAATAGGAGTCTCTTGATAAGTCAGTACATATACCACGCAGGGCATTTTAAAAAACCACATAAATATGTCCTGTATAAATATATACAAAGTCAAAATTCAACATTTCTCAAAATAGATAAATAAACAGTGATCAAGGGCTCTCTGCCCTATGGTAGTGTTGATCTATGTATGGGCGATGATAGTAGCGGTATTCATTTGTCCCCCATTGTTCCTGGATCATCCACTCTCCTTTGGGAAGTGTCATGGCCTCCTTGGATAGCCTGTTAGCACTAATGTTATGTTTCCTGTAGATATGATTGCAAGTGATGTTGTTAATTGAGCCTTGAAAATGTTAACCTCATCCAAAATATTACTGAGTGTGTGTATGTGACATGTAGTAATATTATTGAACCAATTAATAATGATCTTTGAGACTCCAAAAATGTTTATGCTCATGCAATTATGTCCCAAGGAGAAATGCAGAAGGTGTCGAAGGGTAATGAGTTCTGCGCAATTATTTGTTACATCTCCTAGACCCATCTTTACTTTGTAGTGATGCTAATCATTTAAGTATAGGATAAAACCACCACCACATCCCTGCTAATTAGTTGCACCATCGAAATATGCCCAAGGTGTGTTTTTATCAATGAGAGGAGGGGCATGTGGCCTTCAGGATATATATTGCTGAGGTTCGGGCATCTCATTATATGTGAAACAATACATGCAGCAATGTGTGGCTAGCACACAGGCTTGTTGTCGAAAATAGAGCGGTTCCGAGCCAGCCAAACATGCCAACTGATAATCAGAGGGAGGCTTTGTAGTTTGGATCCCTTATGCTGATTAAACCATGCTTCCCATGCACTGTCGAGATCGTCTCCTTCCCATTGCCTAAAAAAATGTATGGAGGTAGATAAATTATGCTAAAGAGAAATAAGAGTTGAGCATTTCAAAAAACGATGTAGGGTCGACTCAGTTGAGTTTTTGCATAAAATACACTGATTTGGTCCATGAAAAGATCGGCGTGTGAGATACTCTCCTGTGGGTACTTTATCTCTAAGGATACACCAAAAAGATAATCTAGTCCGAGGAGGCACTGTTAGTTTCCAAATAATCTTCCACTAGAAAGTAATCTACTCCAATTTTTTGAGGGGGATCAAGGATTGATATCCTGTCTTTGGAGAGTAAATACCATTTTCTGCAGGACATTAGATGAGTTCCTCAGAGCCCTCTTTAATCTCGATATGCGATTCAAATAGTGCAATGATATATTCTTGCCATTCTTGGTGCCAGCATGGAGGTAACTCAAGCTGCATTGTAGTCTTCCATCCTTGGAAAAAGATACTGGAGTTTTGATGCTCTGCAATATTTGAAATCACCTTGATCTCATGTGAGTGTAGATGTTATATGAGGTCTCTAAACAGTTAATATCTTCCTCCACCTCCAACCCATTGATCCAATCCAATGCGGGCCATAGATCCATCATTGATTCTCCAAACGACATTGTCACGAATATGATGAAGAGAGGGAAGGAGTGCCTTCCAGACGGATGATACGCCAAATTTTGGCCAGCTCAGTAATCGAATGCAGTCCATGATTCATTGAGGCCAAATATACTTATGATATGAAATGTTTATCCAAAGATTCTATCCAATCAGCAAAGTCCAACCCATTTTTGTAGCAAGGTCTTGTGAAAATAAAGGGAGGTCTTTAACACCCCAATCACCCCATTTCTTGGGCAGTGCAATCTTATTCCAACCTACACATGAAAAAAACGTTTTGTCCTGATTTCCATTCCAGAGATATATGTTGCAAAGTTGTTGTAAACGGGCCAAGATGCTCCTGGGGATCCAAGCAAGTGCCATCCAAAATACTAGCATAGCCTCAAGTACCGATTTAATAAGAACGAGTCTACCTGTCGTGGACAAATATCTGTGACTCTGGATGGATAGCCTTTTTTCCAGTTTGGTAACAAGCCAGACCCAATCTGCAAATCTCTAGCTGATAGGCTTTATCCAAAATCCCAAGTATTTGAGACCCCTGTCTAGTGGATGGATACAGTAAGGAAAAAGTTGATGAGCAATATGGGACTCTTGGATGGATGTTCAAGCAAAGGTAATGGTTGATTTTTATTGGTTAGCTAACATCCCAATAGCTAACGATAAAAGTGAGAGAATTTTGGAGAAAGTACGAGAGTCCCGAATACTACCATCAAGAAAAATGAGAACATCATCCATAAATAGGAGGTGGGTGAGAAAGCAAGCATAAGAGATCTTAAGGCCACAGAGATCACCATCCCTCTTAGCTGAAGCAATCAAGTGACTAAGTCCATCCATGACAATCAAAAAATAGGAGGGGTGAGAGAGGGCAGCCTTGTCTAAGCCCCCTCTCTGAGTGAAAGAAATGAGAAGTAGAGCCATTAATGAGGACACTAAAAGTAGGGGAGGTGATGCAGGCCATAATCCAAGTGATGAAGTTATGAGGAAAGCCCAAATGGATAAGGAGCATCTTAATGTGAAGCCAGCTAACATGATCAAAGGATTTTACCAAATCTATCTTGAGAATAATGCCCTTATGGTGTCTAGTCCAGATTGAATGTATAGCTTCTTGGGCCGAGTCAATGGCTTCATGAACTGACGATGTTCAAGAAAGGCAAATTGCTGAGGGGCAATATGACGGGAGAGGATAGGCCAGAGTTTGTTGGCTATGATCTTGGAGATAATTTTGTACACGTGGTTGCATAATGAAATAGGCCTGTAATCATTGAAAGAGGAAGGAGTATCAGATTTAGGAATGGGGGCAATGAAGGTCGAATTGATGGCATTGTACATTGATCCCAATAATTTTCATTCTTCCAAAACTTTCAGCAGATCCTGACCCAGCAGGTCATACAATTCTAGCTAGAATTCTATAGTCCAGCCATTTGAACCCGAGCTTTTGTCTTCCTAAACCATTTTAATGTACCTTCAAGTTCCCCAGTAGTTACAGGTGCATATAGATCCTCTGCCTCGTCCTCATTTAGAAATCTGGGAAAACGTCTGGCCACATTTATGATATCAACAAGATTTGAACTAGGTGGGATTTTGTATAGTTTCCTGAAATTTGTAGAGCTGAGATGTGAGATTTTGTTGAAGGAATCAACAACTTCTCCTTCTGGTAAAGGTAGATTCTAGATGGTGTTTGATACCTTTCTACCTTTTGCGTACTTATGAAAAAACCTAGTATTGTCATCCCCTGCTTTCAACCATATGGCCCTACTCCTCAGTCTCGGGGATTCCTCTCTCTCCTTGAGGATCTGTGCCTTCTAGTTCTCGAGCTCAATCAGATGGGACTTGTCTTTAGCTGTGATAAACCCCAAGCTTCTCTCATCGAGCAAAGAACTCAGTTCGGATTCAATGTGAGATAGAAGCAAGTTCTCCCTCTGATGCTTCTCTCTAGCCCAATTAACGAAAAGATGCTTGAGCTTGGACAAGTTATTACAGAAACCTTTAGCAAGGAATCAAATCTATCAATTGGGATGGCAACCCAAAAATCCATAACCAAGCTAATATAAGCAGGGTCCTATAACCATACATGGTTAAATTTAAATGGGGCTTTAGGTTTAAGATGTGGACCCAAAACCTCGAAATAGATAGGGGTGTGATTTGAAATGCCCCCTGAGCCAACACATTGTTTATAGTGATGTGGATGCTGCAAGAGGGGATCCTTCATAAGAAATCTGTCTAATCTTCGCACAAGGGCAGCTGCACCCACCCTTCTATTCCTCCATGTTGGAAGAGGTTTATTCATGGGGACATCCACAAAATTGAACTGCTCCAGAAGGCTTGTCATATACCCTAATATTGAATCCACTTGAGCCATTGATCCACAAGATTCACTAAAATCCAAGGAGAAATTGAGATCACCTCCTAGAATGATGTGATCAGATGAAAAAATCGAGAGATTTAGCAGATGCTGCCAGAAATTCTCCCTCTGTTGATAGGGTCCATAAATGTTAACAACCCATAGGTTGGAGCCAAGCTCTTCCGAGAAAAAATCTAAGCCCATGAAACCGTGGCCTCCCCATGATGCTGATACCCTAATGGAGCAAGGATTGTAACCAATGGCAAGTCTACCAGATCTCCCCACAACATCCATTGCCAAGTAGTTCCATCCCGGGGAGATAGATTGTAGGGAGCTGGTAATGTGATCAGTCGCACCTAGGGTTTCTTGGAGCAAGATGATGTCGATAGGCTCAACCTCAAAAAGTCTACGCAGGGCTAGTTTCTTGGAGGCACTAGAAATGCCTCTGCAGTTGAAGGATAGACACTTCATGGGGGAACTCTACCCGAGGTGTTAAAAGCTCTAAGAACCCCGTCGAGAGTGGATTGATGGCCATAGGTGATTTCAGCCCCTACATGATTGATGGCTTTGGAGAGATCAGATTTTTTTCCCCTGATATGTCAGAGAAACTGAACCAGGTAGTGAGAGTCCCACTCTCGCTAGCTGAACTAGAGTACTGCTAGATAGGGTACGAGAGTGAAGGTAATAGTGATGAGATGATGAAACCCTGGTGGAAGATGGAGAGGTGGAGGATGTGGAAAGCGAATGCAATGAGGGAGCAGTAGTGGAAATAGAGGGAGGAGATGACATAGTTCAATGTGCCACAAAATTATATATGGAAGATGCAACAATAGATGAGAAAATAGCAACTGAAGAGGAATGAGGGATCAAAGGAATACCTGAAGATTTTGCGGCTTCAACTACTGCTCGAGACCTAGCGAGCGGTGGCGAGCTCGATCTGTGCATAGCGTCCACCATCTTTGGAAGGGGATTGCTAGCAGAAGGTGTAGGAACCAGAGCAGGAGAGCGTAGAATGGCCGACGAGTCAATCCTAGAAGGTGCTGGGGTTGCTTTTGGAGTGTTCTCTGTTTTCTTGTTGAGAGTGCAATCTTTGAATATATGACCCACCCTGTGGCATCACCAGCAACAGAAGGGAACCCCTTCATAATCCAGGATCTGGACCCTGGTAAATTTCCCCATTGTAATGTAATCATCTCCTCCAAACCTTCGCGAGTGTCCAAATGGACCAGAATACGAGCGAGGGTTCTATTCTTTGATTGCACAAAGTTCGATCATGGTCCAGATAGGTGCCAAGTGAATTTCCAATTCTGATGAAGACCTCCTCGCACCAGTACTGTAAAGGGAGCCCTGACAACCGCACCCAAAGGGGTCCAGCCCTAATTTGATCTCTCTCAGGGTCGAAAAGGGGACTCCATCTCTTGAGGAGAATTGGAGTCGTCTCAATGTGCCAATACCTTGAGAGAACCAAATCCATATAATTTTCCTTAGCAAAATGAAGGGAAACCCATCCCCTGGGAAGGACTTCACCTCAGGCAGTTCCTTAAGCATTCCACCCCCATATCTCTTTGACCCATAGGGTAAGTCTGGTAGCCGAATAAGCTTTGCTATGTACATGCACAACCAACATCGTGCTAGCCATATATGCCGCTTCCCCAATTGTAGATGTCTCTCCGAACTGAATGGTAATATCCTTGGAGGTTGCCTTCATACACTTAGTCTTTCTCTTCCCCGTGCGAGGTGCAAATGGGTGATCCGCCAATGGATCAGGGGAACCCTCCAAGGGGATATTTTTTGCAGAATTTACCTTGACCGCAAGGGTCTCGAAGCAGCCCAACGGTGAGTGAGCAGATGAGGGAGGGTTTGGTGCCATAGAGGTATGGATATCTTCAGGGGGCGCAGTGAAAAATGCTGAGATGGACAGATGGTGGTCGAATGAGGGCGATGGGGGAGTGTTCGCGTCAAAATGTGCAATGTGCCAGGTGATAATGGAGGGCAATCCAAAGCAGGGGATTCTATTGAGAGCGACCCGATGTATAGAGGAGCAAAATAGTGCCCTAGAAAGATAACCATTGGCGACGAAATAGGTGGAGTAGGGTCAGACAGAAGAATAGGGCTAGATGCCGGTGTAGTGAAGCTAGGGTTTCCAAAAATGACACGGTCCGGATAGGGGTCCTCGAAATAATCGAGCTCCTCTACTTCCATTGTATCACCCATGTTAACAGCAGTAACCGACAGCAGAGAGCAACGGACGAGGCTGCAATAGAAATGGCGGTCAATACTAGGTACACAACTCCAGTTGTCCGCAAAGAGCTCCAGTAAAAACCTAAGGTTTTACCCTAACCCTTATAGAAAACGCCAGTAATCGTCATCGAGCCTCCCATTTCAGACACGTCTTTATCTACCTAATTTTAAATTATGTTATTTAAGATAAGCATTGAAATATTTGATTTCTGACTTTAAAAATAAACACAAACTATTTTTCCCATGTCGTTTTTATAGTGACAAGTTGTACTATTAAAATTTTATAATTCTATAGCTTTAAATAGTATATTATTAGAATTTCAGGGAGGAACATATATCCTTTAATAAAAAAATACTAAAAACGATGAATATATATAAAAAAAAATTATTATCAAAAAGACTAGATTGTGTGAGTACAACTTTGATTTCTTAAAGTAACTTTTCTTGTTAAGCCTATCTAAAGTGCTATATTCGTTTTCCTATTTCCTTTGTAATACTCGAGCACTCCATGTAGCACTATACATTAAACGGACAAAAGATATTTATAATCAACACGATTATATTTCTTGAGGCCGCCTTATTGATATGAAGTACCCATTCAAGAGGTCATGATGACAATGATGGGTCTCCTTTTCATTGTAGAAGGTTAAGTGCATGATCCAACTGCTCGTCTTGTCTTTCTGCATGCGGATTATGAGAGAAATATACGCTTCCTGATTAAGATGAATCTTGATTGAAAGGGAAATCTTATATTATATTCATCTTAATCTTTTGGACTACATGCACTCACACAGACTACAATTGCCAGAAACGTTTGAATTCTTTGGTAAATTCAAATGACATGGGATTCATGTGTCCTCCAAGCGCTCGTTATTTCGAAAAAGTTTATTGAGAAAACCTGCATCGGTAAGATTTTGCAGTGGCAACTTCATCATCAATCGGTCGCTTCCTTTTATCTACATGAGTTTAAATATGCAAAATACATCATAGATTAAACTAAATACTGTCAGATATTTCATGCAAGGGTGAGTGTAAGCCTGCGAAACTCAATATGAAAACTAATAATTAGCCTACGCAACTCAAGACTATTATTAATCATACCTGCAAGAATATCATTCATAGGAGCAACGTTTTACAAATCCTGATATGGAAAAAGTTTTTTGACAAATCCTGCACTTCCTAAATCAGCGACAACTTCAGCTTTTCCAGCTGCAACTTCCTACTCAATGAGACACTTTCCTTTATCGACATGAGAAAAGTGATGCAAAACACAACATACATTAATCTAAACATAATGTGCAGAGAGTCTATGAAACTCAATACTATTATTAATCATACATTATACAGACAACAGTTGATCGATTTAAATCAACCACGTGTACAGACAACCTGTTGATTGATTCAAATCTGTCTGTCGCTTGTGATTTGGAAACTGCACTTCCTCCTCACCAGGTTTTATCAACAAACATTTTCCAAATCACAAGCGTCATACAGATATTGAAAGTAAAGGAATCAATCAACTGTTTTCTGTACACGAGATTGATTTGAATCAATCAACTTTGTCAACAACCATTTCCAAATCAGCGGCAGCTTTAACTTCCTTCTCAATGGGTGGCTTTCCTTTATCTGTATGAGAAAAGTTATACAAAACATGTCATTCAAATCTCTCAATCATTACCCTATCTATCTATCAATTTAATAACGTGCAAAGCCGCACTGTGTGTGAGAGATAACAGAGAGTTGAAAGCGTCATAACAAAGAGTTTGTTGGGTCGTAAATAGAGGGTTTGAACACCCATCGCCCTGTCCTCGAAGAAGTGAGTGTGCCACTGCTGTGCGTTCGGAGCAGAGCCGCCAGACACAAGTCGCACTGGAGTAATCGTTTTGTTTTGTTATGATAAAGAGGGCCTCCACTACTGTCAATCATCAGTCTGCATGCCAGAAGAAGTGAGTGTGCCATAGCATGAAGAAGAGTCGTAGTCGCTGTTTAGGATTTTGAAAAAAATTATTAGTGTGTAATTTAATTTTGTTTTGTCAAGCATGACAATGTTTTGGGTGAAGATTGTGTTTTATAGGGTATATATTGAAAACCATATTTTTTGGGGTGAGATGGAAAAAAACCTCTTGAAATAAGGAAAGCAACTATAAGCCTGAAGAAAGATAGCAGTCATAGGTTGCAAAGCGCGACTGAAGTAGATTAAGAAAAGGAATCGAAAATGATAGGCGAAGATCGTTTCCATGGTTAGAAAGGTTTAGACCGCAACCAAGGAATTGAGAAGTCTAGTAGAAGACAAAGAAGAGATCAGGGGTGATTGGTGTATCCTAGATCTACTACCACCTCTTATGTTTATTGGTAAATATTTTGATCATTCATAAATGACTTAAGGTAGCAAGGACTTCAACTGCAATTTGTTTAGGCACTAAGCGTTTGTCCTCAAAAATGGCCTTACTTCTGGACAACCACACTCCCTAGCATATGGCTAGGGAAAGTGCTTTGATATCACAACTACTAGGGTTTGAGAGTCATTCCTTCTAGGATTCCTCCAAATCCACACCTTCCTGTGGACCTGAGTGACCTAGAGAAATTCTACATTAATTACAAAGTTGTTGATAGAAAGGGCATGGCATGAAAAAATGTAGTGTGTTTTCATCATTGTTTCCACATAAGGGACACGATCCCTACCCAATCATACATCCTCTTTCTAGGACATTCCAAGTGAGGAACTTCTTCGTCACTAGACACCACATTAGCAATTTTGATTTAGCAAGAAACTTGGATTTCCAAAATGCTTCCCACCACCATTTCTATTCAACTACGAATCTTTTAGCGACAAGGGAGATATAGCCGTGCTGTGGGGCGTAGATTCCATAAGGGGAGATACTTTTTCTTTTGATTAATATAAAGCATAAAATCAACTTTATTAAAATAAAAAGAAATGTAATCTCTTACTTTTCTTAAACCCAATAAACCAATGATGCTCAACTATTATTATCATTATAGTTCATGAAAGATATTACCATATTCATGTTATAGTGATGATCCTTCTTAGTTATTCCACGAGCCTAGTGAGATGATAAAACTGTCTTCCAAATATTTTGTAACTGGTATCAACCTCATCAATGCTAGAAGGATTAGTTGGGTTGGGGTATACAACCACTCCCTATCTTGAATCCTCCTAGTCATTTCTACCATGCTAACCTCATTCACCAGCCTCCCCACCCGACCCTGCGACATTAGCTTCACACAATTGGTTGCTCAAAGGAATAAGAAATTTGGACATGGCAAACACTTTCGATAGAGTCAGGGATGACTTCCTATTGAAGGTTCTCAGGAAAATGGGGTTGGATGAAATATTCATTAGATTGATAGGCCTTTGTATCTCAACCCCTTGGATTGCACCATTGGTCAATGGTCATGTGGGTGGCTTCTTCAAAGGCTCTAGAGGGTTGCACCAAGGTTTCTCCCACTCCCCCTTTCTATATATTATCATGGATTATGTTCTGAGTCGAAAATTTGAACAAGACAGAGTGTATCACCTCCTTCTAAGGATCAAATATAAAGAAGGAATTAGAAGTATGACCATGGTCAGTTCATGATGACACAATCATGATGGGAGGAGCCTCTGTTGTAATTGCTCGATGATTCAAAAGAAACCTCAACCGATTCCTTAGTGCTTCGGGAGGGGCCATCAATGATAGCAAGAGTCATATCTACAATTGGATCATATCCATCCAAAAAGAGAAAAAAATAGAAGAAATATTTGGGTTCAGAGTAGTGAGGGACTGGAAAGACTTCAATTATTTAGGGGTTCCTATCTTCCTAAGACGGGTTGCTCCATATGCCTAAAAAAATGTTCTAGATAAAATTAAATAAAAAATAGTGAATTGGCGAGGTATCTGGCTCAACCATGCAGGTAGGACAACCTTTGTGAAGTATGTCTTATTGACCATCCCTTTGTATCATTTTTCAGCGTTGTAAGCCCCCACATTCATCTTACATCAATTGGGGATGTATATAAGAAACTTTCTATGCGAAGGAGGGAAAACAGAAGGAAAAAAATACCATTTGGTGAATTGGAAAAATGTTAGAGCTCTGAAACAACATGGCATATTGGGAATAAGGGACCCAAGGATGGTGAATATTCTGATGGGGGGCAACTCTATTAGATCATGACCACGAAGTCGAATCAATGGTTAAAACATCTACCCATGTAACGAACCAACCAAGTTAAACATGAAACAAGAGAGGGCACTATAAGGGATTCAACCTCCTTGGTGACCTTAAGGAAATGGAATCAATGGAACACATAAACGAGACCTTACACATCGCAACAATAACCCCATGAGACATCTTAACTAGTCAAACATCCTAACCCTCGGTCCCATTGATCTTTTATGCATCTTAACTTCTGGATGCTCTCATGTTATAGGCATGCCAATGTATAGGGACCATTGGATTATCTCACAGGCCTGAAAGCCAGGGACCAAGCACTTTTCCCAGCAAACCTGTACCAGCATCTGTGGAATTCATGGCACTTTTCTAGCCCAGAATTCTGACCACTGCCCCGAACTTATTATAACTTACAGAATCCATCAAATACAAGTTGTCAAAGATAATAAACCAAAAATAAACCTCGGGACTAAGCCTTACCATCCCCAACCATGACTGGCATTCTGTCAAACACTTGGCACCAATGCAACCTACAGGACTAGATACAAGACAGAGCATGAATGACTAAAATACTTATGAAACATGACAAGAGGGATCACCACCTTCTCTATTGAAGTTTTATAACATCAATTAGGTCTTGCATCCATCTTTTTAACATTCACAAGTAAATACATGAAATAACCATGACATGAACCAATCAATTAACCATGATATATAGAGAGAGAGAGAGAGAGAGAGAGAGAGAGAGAGAGAGAACAACCATTAAATTCACATATAAACAAGTGAAAAAGAAAGATAACTTAGCTTTCGTTAATCATTGGAAAATCTGACCAAGTTTGAGACATCCACATACCTCCCGACTGTAGACATGGTTGAGCCAAATCTTTCTTTCAGCTAGTCACCCCCATGCCATGTTCCAAGCACGAACGTGGAACCTCATTGTAAAAAGAATCCAAAAACAACCAAGGGAATTCAGAGGTTAAACCACCTCCACCCTCACCAAACCATGATCACACCAAAACTGGTGCTCTGATCACAACCGAATTGAACTTGGAATGCCATCCAAAATCCATCATTACTAGGCCCTAAACCAAGAATCTTCCCTCAATCTTTACTGTTTATCCCACCAAAATCGGTCAAGGGATTCCTAGGTCTTTGGGAATGAACCTTGAGACCACCTCTGCCCCAGATTCTGAAATCCATTTGGCAAACCAAAGCTCAAAAATGAGATAAACATCCCAACACACCATGGAATCTAGAAAAAGGCAAGGCTAGGCTGAAAACCAATGTCATAACCTAAAAAAACCATAACACCGACAACAAGAGAACCATACACCAACATGCAAAGTCGTGCATGTCAAAACCAACTAGGAAATCACACATGCAATATGTTACCTGCAAGTATTCGTGCTGAAGCTAAATGATTCTTATCTTCTTCCTTGATCCTTGCGTTCCTTCCTTTCCCTTTGCTTTCTTTTCCTTCCTTACTCCATAGTTAAAGGTGAGCAAAAACTTGAGCCAAGAGCTTAACACTCACAAATCTTTTCAACTGATCCTCACAAGCCTTTTTATCAATGAGGCCTCTATTTTCTTCATTTTCCATTATTTTCCTTCAATTTCCTCCTCACATGCAACGTGTGACTTTCCACCTTACTTTTCTCCTAATTTCCTTTATTTTCATAAATAAATGTGCCAAAAATTCCTTTTTTCCTTTTAATGCCTTTTCCATTTCCTTAGGCATAATACACCGAATGAACACCCACACTAGGATGTCTTGCCCAGCATTCAACTTGGAATACATGTCCCTTACCCGTGGTCTTAGCTTTTATTTGTTAACTTTTATTACATTAACTCTTCACCAGGGCTATTACAGATCCCTCCCCCATGGGGAACACCATCGGCAGTGTTAAACCACACCAAGACCTCAACAAAACCTTTGAAAAATAAACATACTAGCCATGGATCTTTATAATTTGGCTCCTTGTAGTATTTATAATGAAACAACATGATAACATAACCACCATAGCGCTTACTAGAGCTTTATAACATAGCTCATTATGGTATTTACAATAACCACATATTCACATATGCACATTTTATAAACTATAAAATTAAAGGATATGATTCCTGTATCAATCAACAAGGGAATCCAAAGGATCACACCTCAACCCTCAAAAGTAGTACCATGGTTCACCTCCTTTCCGGAAGTCCAAAATCCACTATCACAGTAAAAGTTGCATCCAATGTCCAGCTCTATAATCTTGCGGCACTTGTCCTCTCAGTGAGCAGTTATCGGCTCATTGTTCTAGGGCGCACTCCCAATTTACATATGATTCCATATGGCAATGCTCATGACCCAAAAAAAATATTCCCGACCTTCCCTTCTCTGTTATAGAGTCCCTCGGGAAATTCGGTCACCCCTTTCATGTTGTCACTCACCTTCAAAGTTCCTCAATATCTGTTATCTTGGTTGATCCATCCCATTGGAAATGTTTCCTCGAATCAAAAGATACAAAAACCAAGGGATATACCTACCTCAAAACCATCATATCGATCATAACATGCTCATGGAAATAAATGGTGACTGTTGGGTACCACCCAATAGGGAATTTCATGTGTTCTTGTACCAAGCACATAACTTCCATTAGATTCAAATAAATTGAAATAACTTGAAATCATACCTCATTGGTAGTCATCAATAACGTACACTTCCAATCCTGTTTACTTCCTATCACCACAAGTCAAACTAGCATCTTTGACCAAATCAACATGTATAAATATATCACATCACGTTAGCTCAAAACTCAACCATCATAGATAAAAATCATAGATCACATGTAACCATCATAAACCAGAATCATATATCACATGTAATCATCATAAACCAAAATGATAGATCACATGTAACTATCATAAATTAGAATCATAGATCACATGCATAATAAAAATGAAATAAAATATTAATACTTATCCTTTAATCAATCCTTAGCTTCTACCAATGTCTTTCTCTTTTATGCACTCCAGATCAGTTGCCACACCTGACAAACACCAATGCCTTCTCCTTAACAATGTGCACATACACATAGTGTGCATCACACACATACAACCACACACAACATACAACACCATGCAATGCATGAACCTACACTCAACATACCAAACATACACCTACACCCAATGTACAACACAACACATGCATCTGTATATAATGTACAACACCACACAATACATGTACCTACACGTGACGTACAACACAACACAAAACATGTACCTACACAGAGTACAGCCTAATTAATACACATGTCACAATGCCACAACTACATAATGCACGTACATATTATCGCATGTCTGCAGCACAACATGTATGACATCCACATAATACCACATATACACCAGTACCATTTATACAACATTTACATAGTACATCCAAGTGTCCTCAGCACATCTAGTTCAACTATTTTTGGGTAAGTCTGCGTTACTTGTCTTTTGCAACATTTCTGTCACTTTTCACGTTTTGGCTTGTGTGAGTGTCGTCTGCTTGATTTCTATGAAGGCTTGTTGTTGTCTGCATGCATGTTAGCTTATCCAAGCATTGTTTCAATTTTCGTTAGCATCTCACTTATGTCGCATGCATGACACTATTTTGCATGAACTGTCATTGATTTAGCGACTCGTTTCATGCACATGCATGTTGTTCCATTTTTTGAATCTTGCATTTCCTATTTGCATGCAAAATCATTCACTTTTGCTTACACTCAGTATCGCCATACATTTACATCTTCATTTTCTTTCAGTTCCTGTCGGCGGGTCTAGCTAACATTGGCCTGGACTTTGCCTTACCTAGACAACTTTGCACAATTCTGAGAGAGAAGGCTCTACCTTGTTCCTAGAAAATGCACAAATCTGGCTAGTCAATTCCCTCCAGTCTTGCTTTGTGCAATGATGAGAGGCAGTGACAGTTGGCCCAGAAAATTGCGTAGTGTAGTCCCTAAACCTGCATCACTTGCCAACTGAAATTGTACATTGTGCAATCTCGGCTCACAGTAGGCCAGTCTGATTGTGCATTACCCAATTCTAGCAGTCAACCAATCTCCCAACAGTGCAGGCTACCTTTTAAGCAGTTTCGACAGTCAGTCTCCCAACCTTCCAGTGAAAATTGTGTAATCCTTGCCAGCAGTTCCTCGGGTATGTTGCATGTCATCCCTCAAGTTTTCTTTGGTTTTAACTGGTAGATTTCTTGCCATGCATAGTTGGGTGCAGGAATTGCACTTAAGAAAACTCCTCAACACTTAATTGTCAACCCAGGGGTTTCGTAAACTTAGAGACGAAGCACAGGAAATGCCATAAGTGGTATGAAATTTTCCTATTCCTAAGTCTACTTCTTAAATGAAATGTTACAGAATCAGATAGAAAACAATCTTAAAGACAATCAACACCAAAGAAATTCTAGTGCTAGAATGTAAAAGAATAATTTGCGAGGAAATCAAGTAAAGGAACTTTCCCACAATTGGAAGAAATCTTAAATGTTGAAATGTAATACTATGTTTATCTTCAATATGGATGGCTAACAGTTTGACAATTGGGCCCTTGCAAAGATCTATTTTCCAATTGATCTTCCTTCTACACCAAGCAGCCTATTCTTGTACTATTGCAATCTGCTTGCACTAGTGCAGGTACAATACTTATGTGAAAAAGTATATTTTACCTTCTTTAATGAAGACTTATGTCTTTATGGAGGTGCTCTAAGCCTCAAGGCTTAGAGAACTCTATTCCTGTGACAAGAGACCAGCTCTTGCATCAAGACAAAGCTTCCTTCACCAAAGTTTCCAATTTACTTCGAAAGAATCAAAATACATGTTGAAAAGAATTGCAATTGCAAGCTAGATTATGAGATAAATTACACGTGAAAAACAATGATTTAATTAACTGAAGTTTGCAATGAAATTAAACTTCATAAAGCAAAAACAATTCTGAATAATCAAGCAACAGACAAAGTAATTTGCATGCATCAACTAACTTTTAGAAAATTCACTTATAATGTTTCTGTTCCTTTTTCTTAAGTCATAAACTGCAAGTATAGAGTATGGTGTTTGTAATAACATCCTTTCTCAGTTCATGTAAACATTCTTAGATCCTTCAGAAGTATAACTCTTAACATTGAGAATGGTTACTTGAATTGACAATAGATTTGCTTGTAGGAATAAATGAAACTATAAGCAAGAAAAGGAACGTAACACTTGATGTAAAGTAAATGAATAAAATAGAGTGTAGGAAACTACATGCACTGGTATAGGAAGAATCTTCTTGCATGACCCAAGTGGATGCAAAATAAGACAAAAATTGCAGGAAAAGAATTGCAGGAAGAAAATTGCAAGAACGTAATTGTGGGAATGAAATTGCAAGAATAAATAAACTTAATTAAACTTCCAAACTACAGATCCATTCATGCTTGACTATGAAATGAATTTAACTCAGAGATTCTGAAATAAACATAAGAGAAATCCAAGCCACATAACTGCAAATGAATAAATGTTCACACAAACTTTTTAAATGGCGAAAGCACAAGGGTAAATGAGCTGGGTTGGTTGGGCCCTAGCCAACTAGCTTGTTTCCTGTTTAGGAAATGAAACAGTTCAATACTTAATCACGCATGAAATAAAAATTAAACACAGTGTGAATAAAACATGGTGCGTTCCTTGTATTAACTTGATCAACAAATATACATGATAATGAGAGTCCAACCTAGAACCGAGGGAAATACAAAATTACAAAGTAAATAAAATTACAACTGAGAGATCGCTACCTTGGCTCTACCTACGATCTACATTATATACAGTCTCTCAGCCTTAGCCATATTCTGCTAATTACATTCATTTCCTATTCAATCCTTTCAGCCGAATGGACTAACAAACAACATTGCAAAACTGGCTGATGGTTATAATAAAGCACGAACTTTTTTGGTTGTAGACCATATTCTTGGCAAGTATCCCTAACTATACACTACTAATGTCCATCTTTAGATAGTCTGCAACTGAACTAGGATTCGTAGATCTAAAACACCAACATGGAATATCATGGAGATCACGGAGCAAAATCATTAGTGGTGCAGGAATCTGGCTGCACTGATCATGCTAAATGATGATTAACACTTAGTTCTTCAATTACTTTTAGGAAAGTTAAACATAAGTTACAAGAGATACTAAAGGTATGAAATCTATGTAAAGTAATTAATAAAGCATTTAACAAATCTTAACTATGAAATACGAAGTATATGTAGGAATAGATTATTATCTTGGACTAGTGCATGAATGAGAGGGTTAAATAGAGATAAAACATAGGTTAAGGATTATGGGAATAGGGTAAAAATAGAGCAATTTGGGACACCAACATCATCCCATCCCAAATTAGTCATGTGTCCTCACACAACATTTTACCTTTTGCAAAAACAAATTCAAAAAAGGGTGAGCAGCTCTCAATCCTGTACTTCAATACTTACCCCTGCTTTCACTACTTTTGGCTTTTTACCTCGAGTTCCTTTCATCTAATTAGTCACCTTCTTGAGTCGTTTGTAGCACATGGAAGCCCAATACTTCCATAGTTTCACTTTTTGTTTCTGCTTCTTGACTTCTGTGAGCAGCTCTACCTCACCTCGATTTTGCCAATTTTTCTCCTTATGACTTGGTTCAAAGCCTCTGGGTCGTGAACTTGCTACTATAATTCCACTATTCAGTTGTTGAGGTAGAGGGTAGAGGGAATCATGCTTAGATCCTCTGGTGTAAATACCTTCTCTGCAACAGACTCAAGGCAAGTCTCGTCATCATTGAGATTAAGGTCGTCCAACATTTGCAGTATGACATCACCAAAAGTTTATGTGCCTGGGGTTTCCTTATCATTGATGGATTTTATGCCCTCTACAACCTTCATGCCAAGGGTTTTAGTACCTTGCGCACTTAACTCCAAAAGATTTTTAATGCCCTGTTCTTCCAATTCTTTAGGGGATTCAGTGCCTTGTTCATTTAAACCAATAGGGGCTTCAGTGCCCTGTTCATAAAAAACATTGAGGGTTTCTATAGCTTTAAAATAATTAAAAAACTCATAGTAAATAAATAATTAAAAAATTCTATAGCTTTAAAATAAATAACAAATTTATTATTAGAATTTTATTGAGTATATAATTTTTAATAAAACAATACTTAAAAAAGACTATGAATATATAATTTTTTATCAAAAAGACTGGATTGCATGAGGACAACTTTCATTTTGCAAAGGAACTTTGATACTTAATCCTATCTATAAGCTTGTTTCCTTTCCACCTCCGAGACAATAATACTTGAGAATTTTGCAAAGGAACTTTGATACTTAATCCTATCTATAAGCTTGTTTCCTTTCCACCTCCGAGACAATAATACTTGATCACCCCATGGGGATCTGTGGTCCACTTTTATCATGGAGAATCCCAGACTTAGCAGGCCTTCCATTGATAGCTCTGTAAAATTATGAAAATGCAATTAAAATAAAAAATGGTAGCTACCACAAAAAAGTTAATTTAAACAAGCTATGAAACTCAATACTATTATTAATCATACTGACCTGTTGATTGATTCAAATCAACCACGTGTACAGAAAATAATTTATGGATTCCTTTTCTTTCAATATCTGTCTATCGCTTGTGATTTGGAAAATGTTTGTTGACAAAACTTGCACTGCACTTCCTCCTCGGCAGGTTTTGTCAACAACCATTTCCAAATCAGAGGCAAGTTCAACACCAAATCAGAGAAAAGTTATGCAAATCACAAATTTAATAACATCTCATTCAAATCTATGAATCATTATCCTATACGTGCACAGAGTCTGCATGCAGTCAATCATTAGTCTACATGCAGTCAGTCTATCTATCTATCAATTTAATAACATGCAGAGAGTTTGCAGCAGCAGCAGCATGCAGAGTGAAAGTTTCTCAGGCATCGTAATAGAGAGTTTGTTTGGTTGTAAATAGAGTATGTTGAAAGTTTGAACACCCATCACCTGGTGATCGAATAAGTGAGTCTGCCCTAGCCTGAAGAAGAGCCGTAGTAAGTTTATTTCTGAAGCCACTACGGAGCAAAGCTTCCAGATACAAGTCGTACTAGAGGTAATCACATTGTTTTATTCTGATAAAGAGGGTGCACACTTCCTCTCCCAGTCCACGTTAGTGTGGACATCAAGCGAACGAGAAGTTGACGTTAACGATCCATGGGACCACATCAAATATTTTACAAACAATATATCTGAAAGCTTTTTTTAAGGAGATATTAAAAAGTCTTTTATGAAAAAAAGTTGTGTCTTCTCATAAATTAATATATTTATATTAATTTATTTATAAATTTTCCACTATTTTCAATTATTATATTTTTATTATCATATTTTATATTTTTGATGATGTCCTTTATTTAGAAGTAGGATACAAAACATAGAATTGAAAAATAAAAATGATTGATAATTAAAATCTTATTTTAATTTTATTATAGATAGTTAATTATAAAATTAAAATATTTATATACTCGAGGGATGAGAAATAAGGTAGGTTATTATATATAATTGCTTTTATATATGAAATATATTTACTTAATATGAACCTTTAAATATTTTATTTCTAGATCAAGTTCATATTAAATTGTTTTATGAGTATGATAGAAACATAGAATTGAATGTAAAATGATTTGATAATAAAATTGTACTTCAATTTTTATTATAGATAGTTAACTATAAAATTAAAAATATTAATTAAAAACAAATAGATAAATAAGCAATATTTTAGTAGTAAATGAGAAGTGTTTGTAAAAGGTGTTGAAGGTTCACCGGAAAGGTTCTTTATATTTTCAATTATTATATTTTTTTTTATTTCATGAGTAATATAGAAAACATAGAATTGAAGATAAAAATGATTTGATAATAAAATCTTATTTCAATTTTTATTGTAGATAGTTAACTATGAAATTAAAAATATTAATTAAAATTAAGATAGAAAATGAGCAATATTTAGTAGTAAATAAGAAGTATTTGAAGGGTTGATAGATCACTATCGGTTTATATATATATATATCTATATTATATATATATAGATATATATATATATATATATATTATTATATATATATATATATATAGGCAAGAGCTAACCAGCCTGCCATAGGGCATTAAATGCCCGTATGGAGGCCGGCTATAGCATGTATGTCAAAATGGTCATGCGCGCCTACATGTCTTATGCATGGTTCTTCCGATCAGTTTCCGGCGTTGCGGATCACACCCGTTCACCGGGACCCATTCCCTTGCGCCGTGCCAATTAACAACCGTATCCGGGAATGCGAGACCCGCCATCCATGCGCTGGCACCGGGACCCATTTTCAAACAGCCACCTCCCCTCGCGCCCAAATACCATTTTCATTTTCGAAAACTCTCTCCCGGTTCGAACTTGCTCTGCGTATCCTCTGCATCCGTCTGCGCATGCTCTGCAACCGTCTACACATCCTCTGCGTTGGTTAGCTCTCGCCCTCTGCGCATCCTCTGCAACAGTCTGCGCATCATCTGCACCCACCTCGCAGGCAGGTTAGCGGTCAAATTTGGATATATTCAAGCGCATCAGCACCTGTAAGTAGTATACCGAGCAGATATATCTGTAATTTTGAATTTTTTTTAACTGTATTCGCTTATATTGAGCGCTTTAAGCTTCGTTGTGGTAATTTGTGGCTTAATTTTCCAATTCCGATCAATGTAGAAGAAATACATCCCTTTTGCATAATTTACTTATTTTATGCTTTATTTTGGACAATTCGGCTTTTCTATTGAGCTCATTTTTAGGCAAACAAACCTGCAGTTCTTTATTTTTTTTCCTGATCTACTGTCAGTATATATCCTCAGCATTTCGGATTTTCTGTATGCCTGCTGGAGTCTTTGGAATCGTTGAGGTTGAAGTTATTGAGCTAATTTTTAGGCAAACAAACCTGTAGTTCTTTATTTTTTTCCTGATCTATTGTTAGTATATATCCACAACATTTTGAACTTTCTGTAAACATGCTGGAATCTTTGAAGTTATCCTTGTGTTGAGTAATGGTAGAATAAACACTGTAGAGGTCAATTTGTTGCATCTGGTTGAGCAATCGGTGTGCCAGTATTTTATTTTAATGTAAGAAAAATAGGTCCTCTTCCTTCTTGTCCATATAAATTAGAAATTTTAAGAAATTTACTTATTTTAATCCATTTTAATGAAGCTTTCAAGGTTTTATAGATTTTTTTTTATTCTTTAGAATCTGGTCACAAAGGTTTGAAGATTTTATGATTTTTTGTTCTTTGATTGTGAAGTAGCTATGGCTGATATTTTCTCGAGATCCCATAAAGATTATGCGAATCTTGAGGAGTTATCCAGGAGGGATTTAGAGGCGGGGTATGATGTTGACAGGGAAGGCATTTACACAGAAGAAAGTCTAAGCCAGTTCTTTGAGGAAGTTGAGGATGTGAAAAAGGATATGGAATCAGTGAAGGGACTGTTAAGGAAGCTGCTCGATTCAAATGAAGAAAGCAAAACCATCCACAACGCAAAAACCATAAAGAATTTGAGGGACAAAATGGATAAAGATGTTGAAGCAGTACTTAAAGAGGCTAAGTTGATTAAAGGGAAACTTGAAACTCTTGATAAGGCCAACATTGAGAGAAGGAGATTACCCGGTTGTGGAGAGGGTAGTCCTACAGATCGAACTAGAACGTCAATTGTGAATGGATTGAGAAAAACACTGAAGGATTTGATGGCAGAGTTCCAAATGTTGAGACAAAGAATTGTAGCAGAGTACAAAGAAACAATAGGAAGGAGATACTATGCTGTCACAGGGGAGCAGGCAGATGAAGAAACAATAGAAAACATGATATCAACAGGGGAGAGTGAAACCTTCCTTCGAAAGGCCATCCATGAGCAAGGTCGTGGCCAAATCCTTGACACCATCCACGAGATCCAGGAGCGCCACGATGCTGCCATGGAGATTGAAAGAAATTTGCGCGATTTGCATCAGATTTTTCTGGATATGTCTGTGCTTGTAGAAACACAAGGAGATCAACTTGGTGACATTGAACATCACGTTTCTCATGCTTCTTCCTATGTTAACCATGGAACTCAGCAGCTTGAAGCTGTCAAAACGCATCAAAGAAATACTCGGAAATGGACATGTATAGCCATTATTTTGATACCGATTATCATTATTGTTATTGTTGTTCCCATTGCAATTAGTCTTTCTAAGCGTAACGCACTAGTGAACAGTATTTGGAACCGTGCATACCAGTGGTTAAGCATGAAAGAGGCTCACGGGAATTTGCCTCACAGAATGGGGCAGATACTACATACTCCTTGAGACAGATACTCTATATCTCCAAGGTCTACTCCCCTTGTCGCATTGTTAGGAACCTCAATTATCTCTCAATGTTGGACAACTTGCTTGCTGACTCGACACACTTCATCATAAGATCCTCAATTTCAATGTTTTGCTACAAAATTATGCCTTTGAATTTCTGGATCTTCTGCTTCAATTCCATAAGATCTGCCCTAAAATGTTCAATCTTATCCTAATGGCTATTGACTAAAAGTGTTGTAGCCCTACTGGAAGCCCCTGCATCTAGTTGCACCTCATCAATGGACTGACCCAAAGATGGATGCTCAACCATCTCCACCATGTCTCCAACTTGAGCTCTAAAATAGCTCTCCAAGGATGACTCATGATGCCCAACATCCTTATCTGATTCAAGATCCTTTGTGTGCTTTCCCTGCTATATCAATATCTCATCACCCTGATTGTCTCCTCCTCGGTATTTTCCACTCATGGGGACAATCTGTTGCTCATCATACTCATTCATCAAACATGGATGCATGTTTGGGCTACTGTCAACATCTCCATATGATTGTTCATGCCTTCCAAGGGTGCCTTCATGAAAACCAATGGGCTTATCCATCACCATTTCTTGAGTCTTCAATGGAATCTCCAAAAGAGTAGACTCATGACATGATTCAAACATTTTTTATTCATGTCTCTCCTTGTAACCATGCAAGTTAGATCATTTTGCATGCATCTCTTGTCCAACCATGGACCCTTCAATCCTTCCCTCAATCAACTAACTAGAGTTCTCTACCATTTCTTTCTCTTCTTCAATTTTTGGAGTCTCATCTACTTCTTTGTCCTTTTTACATGTGTGATCTCGTGTCCACAATCCTTGACAACTGAAGTAGATATTCCCTTTAATCATTAGATTTTTTCTCTTGCTCGGGGGCTCTCGAGACTACTTTTTCTTTGGCTCCTCATCCTTCCCAGATCTGAATCCTCTAAAAATTATTCTCATAAATTTCTTCTAGCGATAGGCTCAACACTAAGGGTTGTGATTTTCCTTGACTCATACAACTTTTGTTGGCCTTTGCCCAAGTCACTTCAGATCCTTGATGGATCCTTCATAAGCCAATAAAATTACATATTTTTAAATGCCTTTATTAATTTCAAAGGTTATCTACCAAAATTCTTGTGGCACAACTTTATTTAAGAAAAAGCACTGAAATGACAAGACAGTCACAACAATAAGACATCTATCTTTGAAATCATCATACCATCAACAACACAAATATCAACGTCAACTCATACACTTAGCTAATTCCACAGCCTCCAAATCGCACTCTACTATGGTAACTCAACAACTCATCTCACAACCTCAAGCTCAATAGAGTCTCTGCATCATACTTAGAAACAAACGCTGACTAGGATCAACAACCAAAACTACACGCTAGCTTTGGCAAGGACATATCAACAACATTGTCATAACTCTAGTTGTAACAACAACCACATACAAACTCAATATAACTCTCAAAGTCAACAACATACAATAGAGGGATTTTACAAGAATACAATGCATAAATATGGGCTCTCAATATCAACTATATAGGACCTTGCCACTGATCTTGAAGGTATTGTCAACAACATTTAATGCCCATAACATTTGAAGCAAGAAAAATGTATAAAACAAAACCCTTAACCATTCTCATAAGCTTCATTTGGTTTCTACAATAACACATTGTACCAACACCATATCTCAAGCTATGTGAAACATATAGGGAAAATATGTTGAGGCTCAGGATGAAGTGAACTTGACCTCCAAAGATTAATTTGGCCAACAATTAAATCACTTCGTATTGCAAGATATCAACAGGTTCACAATTACTTTCAAGGACACTTATCTCACAATCAACCTGTTAAACATACATTTCAATTATAATTTTGGCATGTGCTATTAAAATTTCCTTCCCAAAGAAACTTGAAAAGCCACAAAAATTTATGAGTTTATATAGTTATGGTTCACTATGAGATATTGTCAAATGGTTTGCACGCAATGCGTTGTAGGTGTCTTAATTGGTTCTTATTCAAACACACATATAATTTTGGCACAAATACTAAGATAATGCTTTAGAATAATGATATGGTGACTCTATTAAGTTCAACAAGCACACATAGTCTTAGAACACCACTTCTCATTAAAACGTAACTTCAGAAAATACCAACAATCTTCTAGGAACACATTGTCCCTTCATAGACTCAACAAATGCAAAAATGAAACATAATGGGCAGAAAAAATTGGTATATATATACAACCAAATGAGTCTTGAATGCAAAGTTTGCTTCAACATTAAATCTTAGTAGCCTCAGAAAGCTACAGTAAGGAACTCACCCCATTTATGTATTCAACACAACCTCAAATGTATATTCTTAGTTATCAAGGTATAAAACATTCCCCTCCATCAATAAAATCATCGAACAGAAAGGTAAACACTCAGCCAATATCAGTGAATAGAATTCATCCTGTAATTAGAATAATAACCCAGCCTGAAGATGACCACAAACTCTGAGAAATCAACCTATTGTTATGACAATTTCTAGTGACCTCCTTGTGACATTTTAGGTTTAGCATTGGAATCACATTTATTATGATCATATGAGTGACTTGACCAAAGAATTCTCTACAATTGAGAATGGTCCCTCCAAAATACAACCCCTCCTTTGTTGTTAGTATCGAGACAGGAAAACTCAATAAATAATGCAAAGATAATACTGAGTTTAGAAATACATTTCCAAACTTAATTAGTGTAATGCACAATATTCGTCTCCACATTGATAATATTTGATCCTATGAGATATATTTAGAAAATGAATTGATAGGACAATGTTCTCTTGCCAATGGATAGAAATTTGATCTTACACCAGATCATAAACTATGCATTCGTGTTTCAAATTAATCGACCACTGTTATAAGAGCCTTCATATGAGAAATTCATCCCTCATATAAGAAAACCCAATAATGATTCTAATAATCCCACTTCAGAAGAATGATTTAGCTTTAGATTTCATTTTTAGAATTTGAGGTTAAAATTTGGTCTTAACTACTTAATGGATCTTTGCCAATGAATTCCCTAATTTTGGCTCTCTCCAAGCTAAAGAAGATCGCCCTATGCATTAAGAGGAGATTTGGGCTTAAGAAATGTCCTCGAACCTAACCAACAAGAATGATTCTCAACCTCTTCAAACTCCTGCTCAGAATTAACTTTTATACTCAAGGATTTAATTTCTTCAATAAGAATGGTATGCTTGACCCTTCCAAAGGAATGTAGGTCAACTTTCAAGATAAAAATTTGGTTTCATCTTTTATGCTTACGACCCTAAATTTACATTTATTTGGATAAATATTAGGCTACAACTTCTATGCTTTCCACACCAAAATGTATTACTCTTGGCCTTATAAAGAATAAAATATTTGGGCCTTTAAATAATATTCACTCCCCCTTAATTAAAATTTTAGCTGAAATTATTTTTATTTTTATTTTCTTTTAAATCCAAGCAACAACCTTTCAATAAATAATTAGGCCAAAATATTTTCCCTACAAAAATTATCTTTCGACCCATTCAACAAAAGATTTGACTCAGCTTGTGGACATTGATTCCTGCCTCAAGAAAATATATAAATATTATGTCCCAATGAATTTTTTCTTTTATAAATAGAATGAAGAATTCAACCTCTTGTGAATTTGGTCTGAATAAGTAAAGAAACTCATATAGAGATGCTCCAAAAAAATCATAAAAACTACAATCTCGATCTTCCTAACAATTAGGTATCAATCTTGATTTCAAAACTTCTCCTTGAAATTAAGTTTCTTTCTCCAACACCTGCAATTTATAAATTCGGTCCAACAATTCTAACAAGCAAAACCCTTAGGCTGGCAGGAAAACTAGCTCTAATACCACTGTAGTATCATGATTTATAAACTTTTCCTCTTTTTCATTCTTCAGAAAATTTAACAAATAATTTTCCATAAAATTTACATCAAGGCTCTTTGAAAAAACTCAATAAGAAATACACAAACAATATTGATCTGACAATCAACCTTATTTTATTCACTGGAATAAGATATTATATGCCAAATTAGGATAAAAAACCAGAGAAACAATGACAAATATTTAAAATGGTGCAAATCTAGTTAAGAGTTGACTGCATGCAGTTGTTATCTCTTTCAGTTCTAGGCACTACTCTTCATGGCTGAATTGAATCTCATGCTGGATTTTTTGTCTTCAGCATTCTAGGGAACCATGCTTGTCCTCACTAATGCATTGATCAAAAGGCTGGAGTAATTATTTGGCAATTTAACTCCATTTGAAGCTGACCTCTTTGACAATAGCAAGAAGCTTATTTAATGAGCCTTATTATAAGTACAATTTGAAAATGGAATTCCCCATTTGCCTTTTTGTTTACACAAACTATCTCTAGAAATTAGCTGCAAATAGGCAACCTGAGAAATGGAACAAACTCTCTTGTTGGTTTAATGCACTCAGGGAATTTGATTGGACTATGGAAAAACAGATAAGCGTTGTTGAAACCCCACAAATGCAAGCAACCATAAGCATATTAACCCAGAGGATTGTCTAGTGGGCAAGAGACAGCAACATGCCAAAATAACATCTACAATAATGAGACAGCCTGATATCTAAGAGTTCCAATTCTGCCTTTATGTACAATACATTATACTGTTATCCAAAAAGGATGTATCAAGCTTATAGTAGCAAAAAGGCAAATAACCTTTTCCTGGAGTTTGTTAGAGTTCAGCCAACATTTACACTGAGATTTTATATGCTTTGAGTTCAACAAAAAGATTTCAATAGCTCAATACAATAACCGTACAAAATTGAAATTAGATAATGTTGTACATATCCAGAAACATTTTCAACCCATCATGCACACAACATGTTCTTGGATTAGGAGAGCCCTTTATAGGGTTATGCCCATATTATATCCATGAATACTCATCAGCTCGAATATTTGTCATCTCGCCGTTGATTGCTGGCACTTTGATTGTTCTCTTCACCCGTTATTTCCTGTATAGAGTGCAAGTGGCGATACAATCCAACTGGTTGTACAATAGGGGGCATCACCCTAGGGTGTGGAACCGAAATGTTATGGGTTGAGGTAGACTGCCCAATGAATGAATTTGGTGCAATTGGTGGAAACAACCAGGGGGTTCGATGATCAAACGGGAGAGGTGGACGTGATGAATCAAATGGAAAAGGAATCAATGAACCCCCCATATTTGGATCCACATTATTCTCATGAAATAAACGAACTTGACAACTTGAAGTATGTTGAGATGTGGAAACTTCAGCTGTAACAAAAAAAAACACATTGTTATGCAATTGCATTGAAGGCGATGAAGATAATGATATTTTGAATTTCACATAAAATGATACATCAATTGATATTTCCATACCAGTATTTTGTAAAATACAACCTTGTACCCTTCTAGATGTGTGGTCCAGATTGATTTCTTTTGTAGAAGAAATCTCCAATTGTTCGTTCATGCTTCTTTTCCTTCCACGACACCGTCCAACCTTTAGAAACTGTGGTCCATCTTTTCTTGATTTCAACGTAGGAACACTTTGCCCCCTTTTTTTGGTTGGGCTCAAGAAACTATGTCGCCTCTTGGTAGTGACCTTGGATGGAGTTACAACATCAAATTTCTTATTATTGTACTCTTGGCTTACATTTTTTACCTATTTATTTAGTGCATATGCCTGCTCCAAAGTTGTGGGTGTTATTTGTAATAAACCCCTCAATCTCTTATGAGTTGATGACATCACAAGTTTAATTTCCTCATCGATTGTTAGGGCACTATCTGGCCTTACAATGGTTGAATCAGTGGAAGGAGAAGCTGGAAGGTTCAATTCAATTTCTGGGGTCATTACAAACGATTCATTTAAATCAAGTAAATATCCAGGTCTTTCTGTAATAGACCTAGAGACATTAGGCAATTCATTGCCCCCCGAAACATTGCTAGTCACTACCATCTCAACTTTCAAAATATGCTTACAAATATTGCCATTTAGGGCCCATTTGCAATTAAAAAAGTTTAGGTTCAGCCCTTTATAGATGACATGATACCATGTATCGCGAGTTTCCATAGTTTGGCTATGAACCAAATACTCACTTTCCTTGTTTCCATCAGCCATACAATCTTCATCTGGGATATTCTTTGCTTTGCACTTACTTAAATTTATTTGTTGCTCAGTTTTTGAAGCTCGGACAAAACCAACTTTTTTTAGACGTTGCATGTGAATGTAATACAACTCAACCTTTTTTAATAACAGGTGCAACAACCAATCCACCCTTCTATGGGACGCATTGTTCTTCTCACAAAGGTACCTTTGCTTTAGATACCGGTGATAAGATTCGATAGCATTATTAGTATCATGGTTGGAATGTGGGAAGTCCCTATATGCTTTTGCCCACATATCTGGAATAAAAACATATATTAAATGTGAAGAAACAATAGAAAATGGTCAATTACAAAATAAACTGATAAAATGCAACTTTAAGAAACTTACATAATTTATTGTTGTTTAACCAGTTGGTTGCAAAATAGTCCAAAAACACAGTTTCTTATTTGAATTCATCAAAGAAACTTTGAATTTCATGTTGCAAAGATGCATCATCTTTACACGAATGCATGATTAATCCTAGAGCACGGAAGATACGGACTTTATTTTCCTTTCCCCTGACTTTAGTTCCGACATTTTTCAACCACGCTCTACGGACATGCCATACACACAATAATAGTGTACAATTTGTGCAAGTCCTGAAATAATATAACATTATAAGAGAATATCCTTGAACATGATTGCTTTTTATATCTTCTAAAAAGAAAAAACTGGTTCACCTTAATGCCTCGATTTTTGCTGCTGCATCATCTGTGATCACAGCTCGGACATGCCAATCTAGGTTTTCCTTTTTCCCATTTGCAAATAATTGTGACATCCATTTACAAATATCAAGAGTACCATTTCGTGATGATATGACCCATGCTACTGGAATCCCATTGTGATGATCATCAAAAGCCATTATGGTGTACAGTTGATACTGCATTACAATAAGAAAACAAGATTATAAGCATATAAGAGGACGACATTGAAATAAAGTTGAATAAATGAAGTTTTGGTAAATATGTTTACCCCATATTTGTTAGTGCTAAAAGTGGAGTCCATTGATAACATGTTGTTGTGTGAGTATTTCACCATCATTGAAAGCATCCACTTAGTTTATATGCCTATAATGAAAGGGATGTTTTTAACAAAATCTTGTTGTTGGTAGAAGAAAAAGCTCTCTGGGCACTCACTAACCCAACAATCCACACTCATTGGATCACTTTCATGCTTCACATACTCCCGCCTCTTGATATTATTGTACATGTTTGACACATCTTTTCTTGTCATGAAAGAATCTCGAGGTGCCCCTGTGAACAACTCACCAGATCCATACCTTAAATCAAAGACAAAATTTTCCCAGATCATCGTAGCATTAAAACCATCACGAACCAAATCTTCAACAATAGTTCGTATATGCTCTATTAAATGCGGCACAAAATTGAATTTTTGCGGCATGCCATTTGCCTCATTTCCATGACAAACCACATTTTTGTCATCAATATGTTTGCATGCTGTATATATTAGAACATCATTTGGTCTAAGAGCAAGTCGTCGCATAATAAAGTGACATTGACAACCAACTTTGATGCTGTGACGTGGAAGACGTTTTTTAGTTGTAGATCCAGGTTCAGCTACATTGCTGGATTGTACATGATTTGGACCATAGGCACACCAATATCTGTGATCAAGAATTTACCAAAAATTAAATAAAATATTTATGCATGTTCGACATAATGAACTTAAAATCAAAATTATATATATATAGATAGATAGATAGATAGAGAGAGAGAGAGAGAGAGAGAGACTCACACAACATATTCTAGATATGTTGAAGAATTTGTCCTCTTGATATCCTTCACATCTTTAATTCGTCGAGTTTTAGCAACAAATCGAGTAGGTGCACTTTCCCTCATTTGCTCTCCACTTATAAAATCCTCAAGTCGACAATATGGAATAATCGCGACTTGGTCTCCTGCTACTTCTATCCATGTCAAATCTTCCGCTGAAAACTCTATCATTCCTTCTGGGTCCTCAACCTCCAACTCATTGATCAAGTCCCACTTCTTCATTCTTCAAATCCCTATAGAAATGAGGGAACACGAATATTGACTAAACATATGAGCAACAATTCATGCTATAAATATTGAACACCACTTGAAATGCAATTTTTTGTACTGTGTAAATTTACACTCAAGACCCTTCAATATTTCCTACCCATGCACAAAACAGTATTATAGACTTTCAAATGCTTCATCTTGGTATATTAAATACATTGCTGAAAGAAACATAATAACATGCAATATATGTTGCAAAGAAAATCCCTGTTCAGAAAATCCCTATTCAGATGATCCCTGTTCCTATAATAGATGATCTCTACAGATATGATCCATGGCAGCTTCCAGGTATATTTTCATTTCTCCCCTCTAATCCTTGTACCCATATTTCTAAACAGATTATAGAAGGTGTGCGATGGCTGTCACTCTGCCAGCAAGTACATCTTAAAGATAGTTAGCCGAGAAATTGCTATGAGGGATACCAGCCGTTTCCATCATTTCAAAGATGGGAGCTGTTCTTGTGGTGATTATTGGTAATGGTAATTGAAAGAAGCTCTAGAGTGTATATGTATATTGCGTGACAACGATCTTATATGCACTGCCAGTATCTCATTTGAAGCCAAGACTGGGTACAACATTCTGTTTCTGTTAAAGCTTTTGGATATGCCATGTATATTTTTTTGTATGCTGGTTGGCAAAAAGGAAACGTTGTAGGAAAAATTCATGAAGCATGCAGATTGTAAGAGGTGTACCATATTTAAAAGATTTAGTAAGAGAGGTCACATTGAAAATAGTTGGAAATATTTGGGTTGGAAAGTAAGAACTGAATATTAAACCTGTTACACCTCATATTGTATGAGGTTCCGCTTTGTAATTTTCATCACATTTATGGGATTCGCTGTTGGTTCCTTGGAGGCCTTTGGTTGGGGGAGTCTCACTTCTCCTTGATTGGATGACTGTGCTTGCTACTTGGTGGTCTTCTCACATGTGCTTGTCTTGTTGATCACCGATGGGATGTTATAGTAAAGTAGAAATTGTATGCCTCTAAACAATCCATAATTTTCTTGTATTCTTCAAAGAGAGTTCATTGTCTGCCAAGTCCAATTTTTGAAGAACTAGAAATGATTTCCAAAAAAATCACACTCAACTGGAACAACCCCCAATATCAACAGAGATAGTATTACTGAGCTGATTTTCATAATGGTATAAGATCTCCAGGAACTGAAGTTAACTAATTTCCACAGGAATTTCACCAGTAAGGACCTTGTAATGCAAAGAAGCTCACAATTTGGTCAAGCCAATGGTAGCTGGATTGTTTCTTCTCAAGCTATTATTGTATAGCAGATCAGTGAAATGGATCAATCTGCTAATATTGATCAGAGATTGAACAGTTGAACTTGTTATTGGAGAGATATAGCTATTGTAAATATAACATTCGACTAAGCATGCTGGAATACTTGTCGGAGGCAATTATTAGCCCAATCAAGATGTTGCAATGCTGCATTTGCACATAAACTATTTCCAGTAGTACCTATCAAAGATTTATTGGATAAACCAGGTACCACCTGCATTTGCACATAATTTTTTTTTACCACCTGCATTTGCTATATTCTGAGCAGGATGGGTTTCTTAACTGGCATTTAAACTAGGCCGCAGATCTACATTCACAATTTTTTCATAATTCACAATTACCATAGGGTTTTGGCAATCTTCATATTTTTAATTTTCAATTTCCGGCGTCTCCTAATCTACACAAAAACTCACTAGGTGAGTTCCTTGGAGGGTAGATGTGATCTGCCAAATTTCGGTAAAGGTTGCTTAAAGGAGTGTGTTTTGCATAAACTTTATGTAAGTCCCTTTTCTTCACGGAAAATTTTCCAGTACACCATCTTCCCAAGTGTAAAACAATATATCACCGCTTGATATATGGTAAATGCTAAATCCAATCAGCAGAACTTAACTCAAATGTACAATTTCTTCGGTCGAATCAATGAAATTTACAGTTTTCTCACAATTGCCAAATGCTACAGTTAGGATTTGTAATTGCCAAGGAGCTGTATAGTATCATGTACACGGTAGTTAAATTCTTCATTGGCATCTGCAAATTGATCTTAGAACTTACCAAATCGATCTGAGAATTTTCCAAATGTGTTTTTAAAGGGAAGTTTTTTGGCATCTCCTGCTCGATCTGAGAACTCACCAAGTGCGTTTCTTTAAGGGGCGGATTAACGTTGCCTATTTGGAAATAAGCTAACCGTGTAGAGTTTTTGACAAAAGTTGTCCAAGCAAGTATATTTTGCATAAACTTAGTCTGCTCTCTTTTGATCGGCCGCTGAATCAATTTCTAACTGTCAAACCGTGTTTAACTCTTAAAGATTTAACTACTTTGTAAATATTTTCTTGACAGTTTATCTGCATTCAGAATCTTTTAACCATTCCCAACAACCCTAGGGCTTGAGTGTCTCCTAATTATCCTGAAATTACGAATTGCTTTCCTAATTTCTATAGCACTTCCCAATTAACCCAGGGTTTTTTCCTAGCAATTATTCTAATAGATCTGAGAGCTCAACAAGTGCATTTCTTATTCGGCAGATTTGTTTTACCAAATTTGAGCAAATGCATTTTGCATAAACTTTATACGACTCCCTCTTACTTAATTTTTTTCCTGATCTATTAAATGCAGCTCAGTAGTCAGCCCATGGCATTCGTATCTGTTTATCAGACAAACAAAACGGGTCAAATCAGACTCTAAACAACTCTTTCCCTTTGCATGGTTGCATCATGATTGAAGATAACCCAAATCCTTGTAATTTCGAGAGCAATTCAAATGCAGTTCAGTAGTCAGCCGATGATAGTCCTATCTTCTATCACAGAAACAAAATGGATAAAAAACAGAGTCTAAAGAACTCTTTCTTTGGAATGGGAAATGAAAGTTATTCGCTAACCTGCCCGCGAGGTGGGTGCAGATGATCCGCGGACTGTTGCAGAGGATGCGCAGAGGGCGAGAGCTAACCAGCGCAGAGGATGCGTAGACGGTTGCAGAGCATGCGCAGACGGTTGCAGAGGATACGCAGAGCAGGTTCGAACTGGGAGAGAGTTTTCGAAAATGAAAATGGTAATTGGGCGCGAGGGGAGGTGGCTGTTTGAAAATGGGTCCCGGTGCCAACGCATGGATGGTGGGTCCCGCGTTCCCACGAGGGAATGGGTCCCGGTGAACGGGCATGATCCGCGACGCCGAAAACTGATCGGAAGAACCATGCATAAGACATGTATGTGCGCATGACCATTTTGACATACATGCTATAGCCGGCCTCCATACGGGCATTTAATGCCCTATGGCAGGCTGGTTAGCTCTTGCCTATATATATATATATATATTGAAAATAGGAAAATAATGATGAAATAATTTTGATTTTTTTTTGTGAGATTACATCTTCATCATGTCCAATATATCACCACAATCAGGGGTAGGAATTGAAAAAGTGACTTCAGATCAAGGAGTTCCTTAATAGAGCACCCAATCCCCATCTATCCATGACCCCATGGACATCCACAGGCTCTTGGATAGATTGTGATTAGGTGCTTTGTTAAAACACTCCTTGATGTGAAATTTTGGAAACTATTAGATTATGAAGCTTATGATATTTATTTGAGAGAAAGTTAATAAGTAGTATACACTCCTTGATGTGAAATTTTGAAAACTGTTAGATTATGAAGCTTATGATATTTATTTGAGAGAAAGTTAATAAGTAGTATATTCATCTTAATCACTATCGATCAAATGCTGAGAGGGATCAAATCTCTTGACATGTAAACTTTTTTAAGGTACAAAACTTAAAATAATCTTAATCACTATCAATCAAATGTTGAAAGGGACCAAATCTCTTGACATGTAAACTTTTCCAAGGTACAAAAATTTAAATAGGTTTCTACTCTTGAAAAATATTTGGTTAATATATATATATAATATATATATTTATCTATATTATATATATATATATATATTTAATTTATGTATATATATATATTATATTATATATATATATTTATATTATTATTATATATTATTATTATATATATATATATTGTTAATTGCATTTTTTAATGTCTCTTAAACAATGGGTTGTGAAGACTAGAGTAATTTTATTTAAAGTGGACAAAATTGACCGAAAACAATACGTTAAAAAAAAACAAAATGTAAAACAATAAAATTACTTGAAATGCATAAAAATATATATTTTAATTTCTTTATGTAATAGATACATATGTGTATAGTTTAACTGCTTTCACATTGCTCATTAGTTCAACTAGAAAAATATAATATTCTAATTCAAATGCATCTATCGCCAAAAAAACGATGAGGTTTTTTTGGAGCTCTGAAACCCTAATGGTCATGCGGCCATGAGGTAGGCGGCGTGGAAAACCTCAAAAACAAGCAGACAGGAGGCATGGAAAACAAAGCAGATAAGAGGCACATAAATGACAAAGGAGGTCAGGAGGGGAGAGATCCACTCCTATAGAGATGCAATGGCAGGCGAGGGAACAAGAAACAGTAGAATGGAGGAAGAGAAAAGGACACCAGGACCAGTCCTCAGAGTAAGATGGCAGGCAAGAAGCAAAGGAAAATGCTTACCGTGCACAACAGAAAAACCAAGATGTGTTATACCTATGAACAAGCTAGAGCGTTATAGAAGTTACATGAAGGACCATTCATTAATATGCAAGTTCATCAGTGTCTGGCCTTTAGAGAAAGACCTTACAAGATGGATATAGCAAAAGTGGCAACCCCATGTACACATTGAGTTGAAGCTTGGTGCACGCAGCTTCTTTACATAATCTTCTCAAACCTACAAGATAAAGAAAAAGTAGTTGAACATGGTCCATATTTTCATAATAATGCAGGTTTATTTATGAGGTACTGGGAGAAATTCTATAACCCGGGCAAAGAAAAATTCCTAGCAACACCCATGTGGGTAAGACTATTTGGATTACCCATGGATTTGTGGGACCCAGAGATCCTAGAAGGAATAGGGAACACCATAAGCAACTTTGTCAAAATAGCTGAATCAACTAAGAAGGGAAGATATACGTCGTATGCAAGGATCTTCATATATATGAACATAGTGAATCCTATACCAGGGGCAGTAGAACTAGAATACCATGAAGAGGTGTGGCAGCAGGCATTGGACTATGAATATATCCTGTTTAGATGCAGAAAATGCCATGAATATGGGCACCTCTATAAGGAATTCCCCCTTAATGCCGAGGAGGAAGAATGAAAGACCAAGCAACAAAGAAAAAGTAGAGAGGAAAATGAAGGGCCCCAAGAGATAAAAAATAGGAAAAGACCTATTAAGGAAAAGGATGGAAGAAAAGAACAAGTAGTCAAAACTAATAAGGCAAATCGGTTTGAAATCCTACAGGTAGAAGAAGAAGATTCAGAGATCCGAGTAATGGACTATCAGGAGGAAAAAGAACAGGAAAACAAACAACACTAAACAGAAAACCCAAAGAGAAATAGGGGAAAAGGTAGAAAAGGAAAAGGAGGATAAATAGGAAAATGAAGTAATGAAAATAGGCATCAGCAAAGGGGAAGACCCAACAACAAAAGAAGAAATTTTGAGGAAACTTCTGGACAAATGGAGACATTTGGATGAGAGGTTTATCCTAGAAGAGGATAGAAATTTATACAAGGAAATATTCCAAAAATATAAAGAAAAACAAGAGCAAGGAAACACAGGAATGAATGAGCAACTAGGAATACAACATGAAAATAACCAAGAACAACAAAGTAAAAGGAAAGGAGGGAAGAAAAGAGCAAGAAAGAATCTTCAGGAGTCAATATAAGTTATGGGAGAAATGCTAGTTAATACAGGACGAGTAGTACCGCTCTCAGTAGTCTTCCACCAAACAACCCCACCTGCCAAATGATAATTACATCGTGGAACATTAGGGGTCTTAACAACAAGGGTAAGCAGAGATACCTAGTAAAAAGGATTAAAAGAGAAAACCCCCAAATTATGATGCTACAAGAAACAAAAAATAACGGGGGGGAATGGAGGAGATTCTCAAAAAATAAAGCCTACTTATAAATGTATGACACTTGATGCAAAAGGTAGTGTAGGGGGAATTGCAATCTTGTGGAACCCTACACAAGTCATTGTAGATTACTGGATAGGAATGAAGGGGATCCTCTCAGGAAGATTCAGACTAATAGGCCATAGAGATTGGTTGTTATTTTCGGCAGTTTACGGACCCCATATAATGGTGGAAAGAAAGAACTTCCTCACACATCTGCAATGGTTGGGAAACATGCACACATAAAAACTGTGGGTGATAGCGGGTGACTTCAATATGATCACTTCAAAAGAGGAAAAGAAAGGGGGACTACAACGGGAGGGTGCAGACATGGAAATATTTAGGGAAACACGGTCAACTCTAAAAATGATTGATACAAACACCATTAATGGAAAATGCACATGGAATAACAGAAGAGGAGGCAATAGGCAGATAGCTTCCAGATTTGATAGGTTCCTTGCAACAAAATACTTTCTTGGGAAAAACATATTTTATGAAGTGATAATCCTCCCATGCCAAGGATCAGACCATTGGCCCATAATACTAGAAATTTCCATGAACAATCAAAACCAAAACAGACCGTTCAGACTTGAAGCCTTTTGGCTACGAGACCCAACCCTCATATAAAAAATGGAGAACTAGTGGTAGAGTAGTGAGGATGAAATAAGAGGAAGGAATAAGAGGCACACAATCCAATTAAGATTAAAGGAGTTAAAAGGCAAAATCAAGAAATGGAATAGAGAAGAATTTGGAAATATTTAAAAAGACCAAGAAAAACTGCAAACAGACATGAAAAGGATACAATAGAAAATAATAGAAGAAGGGAGAACAGAGGACCTAACACAAGAAGAAGGATAGGTTTTAAACAGACTAGAGGAAAGAAGAAAATAAGAGGAAATTCTATCGAGACAAAAGTCAAGAGGACAATGGCTGAAAGAGGGGGAAAGAAACACAAAATTCTTCCATAGAGCCATGCAGTAGCACAAGCATCAGAATAGAATTTTCTCCCTAAGAGATACCCAAGGCAACAGGTTAACTTAGAAAGAGGAAATGGAAAGACTACTAATGTAGCATTTCAAAGGCATATTGATGGAGATGCAAAGCAATAGAGAAGAGGAGATAGCAAAAATAAGCCAATACATTCCTAAAAATGTGAATCGGGAGAAAAACATGGCACTCCTAAGGGTAATCATTGAAAAGGTGGTAGAGGAGACAGTGAAGACAATGGCCAAGAACAAAGCCCCAGGACCGGATGGATTTACAGTAGAATTCTTCCAAGCAACCTGGAGTTTTATGAAGCAAGACATTGTAAAAGTAGTGGAAGAATCAAAATGCATGAAAAGAATGCACCCAGCATGGAATGCAACCTTCCTAGCACCAATACCAAAGCTAGAAAAGATTGATGAACCTCAAGGTTTTAGACCTAAAGCATTATGTAATGTAATATACAAAATTATAGCTACCATAATGGTGAAAAGATTAAAATCAATACTCCCAGAATTGATTGCAGAAGAAAAAACAGTGTTTGTGAAAGGAGATAGATAGTGGATGGAATCATAGTCGCACAAGAGGTGATTCATTCATTGAAGAATTCACGACACAAAGGAATGATGATTAAACTAGACCTAGGAAAAGCTTATGACAAGCTAAGCTAGGAATACCTTCAAAGAATCCTAAAAGCTTATGGGTTCGATGATAGATGGATAGAATGGATAACGTCTATGATATCCACTCCAAGCATGTCTATAATGCCAATAGAACACCTACAGAAACCTTCGAGCCATCCCATGGGTTTAGACAGGGGGACCCACTATCGTTGCTCCTGTTCATAATATCAGCTGATGGTTTGGGTAGATTAATAAAATCAAGAGTAAGCAGTGGAAAACTTAAAGGCCTTAGATTATGGGGAGAAGAACTAACCATTACACATCAACTATTCGTAGATGATGTAATGATGAAGCAAAGAAACTACTGGAAATCCTGGAAGAGTTTACAAAAGAATCAGGAACAAAGATAAACAAGGATAAAGCAAAAATCTTCTTCTTCAATACCCCAATGATTTCACAAGCATTCCAAGCCAGAACAATGGGGTTCAGGATTGGGAAGTTCCCAACCAAATATCTGGGAGTACAACTGAGTGACAAGTAGAATAGAATAGCGATCTGGGGAGGATTGATAGGGAGAATTAAAAAAATAATAGACAACTGGATGCTTAGAATGCTAAACATTCTGAGTTGCCTCATTCTCCTGAAATCAATCCTCCAAGATATTCCAATATACCAAATGGCCAGTCAAGCTATCCTAGAAACTATATGCCAAAGAATGGTGGAAATTTAAAAAAAAATTCGATGGCAAGGAATAAGCAAAACTAAAAAGTGGGCTCTGCTCTCATGGAAATGGTTGAGTAAATATTTAATAGAGAGGGGTTTAGGGTTGAGGGAACCTTACATATTAGACCAAGTCATGGGTGAAAAATTATGGTGGAGGTGGATTCAAGGGGGAGGAGATCTATGGAAAACATTATGGGAAAAGAAATACGAGATGGCAAGGTCACCTGAACAAAAACTGCGAAGCCAATTAGAAAAGAAAGGCTCAGCAATCTAGAACCTAGCAAGGTTAAATAGGGACTTGATAAGAGAAAATAGTTTTTGGGAAATTAGGGAGGGCAACAAAGCAAACTTCTGGCAGGAGGCTTGGCAGCAGCGAGAAACCCTCAATCAGAAACCGCAACTCGAAGAAATTCAACAAGTCACCACCCAAATGGAGGAAGATATAGTTAGGAACTACTGGTTGCCTAAACAAGACGGTTACTAGAGAAATGGAAAATGAAAAATGACTGGCAAGAAGCACCAGAAACAGAACAATGGGTAAATTACCAAAAGGAAATGGCAACAGGGAAAATTGCATCCAAAGACAGTTCAGATATAATAAGGTGGGGAAAACACATCAAAGGAATGTTTACGATAACAAAAGGATATTATATAAAAGCTAGAAGAACCAACAACCCAGACATCAAAAAATGGGATAGAATCTGGCAAATAAAAACTTTGCCAAAGGTGGCGCTATTTACCTGGATACTGTCCCATGGGCGAGCCTTAACCTGGGACCAACTGAGAAGGAAGGGGACACATGGACCATCACTCTGCGCCCTATGCTAGGAACAAGAAGAAACGATGGAGCACTTGACAAACTCCTATAGCGTCAGCAACAACCTGTGGCAAAACCATCATCAGCTCTTCAAGATTAGTGATAGAAAAATAGGAAGCATAACCACAACAGCTGAGAAATGGACGAGCAAGCCATATCGTAATATAATCTTGAACTGAGCCTGGCTCTCCATAGGATTCCTCTTGTGGAACATATGGAAGGCAAGAAATTGGGTGATATTCAGGGAAGACAAAAAAGCTAAAGAGGAAATATGGAGTCAAACTATACAAAACATCAAAGAAACAATAATCCTTGATAAATGGAATGATGAAGATTGGACGAAAAAAAGAGAACATAAGGTAGGTAGAGTAAGAGTCGAAGACCGCTATAGGAACCTGTCACAGGGATTCACCAAGCTAAATTTCGATGGGGCGGCAAAAGGCAACCCAGGAGAGGTTGGAATAGGAGGGATTTTCAGAGATGATGGAGGGAAAACTCGCTGGGTCTATGCGATGGATTGTGGAAATGCCTCAAATAATGAGGTACAATTCCATGCACTGAACAAGGGGTTAGAAATAGCAATCAGGGAAGGGTACCAAAGCATGTAGATAGAAGGCGACTCGTTGCTCATGATAGAAACAATCAAACAACAACAGCAGGGAGTACCAGCAGAGAAGCTGAGTAAAAGTTGGCAGATGGCATGGATAGTAACAAAAATAAGCCACCAATTTAGGAAGATATCATACACCATACCTTCTCTTGTGAGACACAAAGGAAATGCTCCTACAGGTTACCTTGCGAATTGGGGATGTTGGAAAGGAGAACCACAATTGGACCTGAGCATGGAAGAGCTCCACTAGAAAGAGGAAATGGGACAATTGATCCAGATGATAGAACAAGACAAGTGCCAAAGCAAACATCTAGATAATTCGCTCGGACTTGATGGGAGTCGTGAAGGACAAGGGTAGATGCAAGAGGGATAGAACAGGATAGAAGTGGAACAACACAGGAGAGATGCAAGACTAGAGCCTAGTAGGATGACAAAGGGGGGTAGAGGAAGGAAAATCCCCGAGAGCATGAGGGCAGATATGGAAAGGAATGGAAGAGGAGAGGGTAGGACAACAAATCCGAGGATGGGCAGCAAATTAATGCCAAGTGGCAGGGCGGAGTCATCGACCCAATGGCAAGAGTAGTCGGGAGAGTAAAGACATAAATGAAGGATGACGAACAGGACAGGAGGGTAGCATCCCAAGGCAGGCGGGCAGGGAGGCATGCCAAGGTAGGAGGAAAGGGAGGAAAACTGGCGGTAAAATCATGAGGGGGTAAAGAAAAAGGGATAAAACCTAAGGAAAAGGGGAAACCAGCATTTTGCATGTAGATGAGAAAGGAGAAAGGTGGTGAGAATGAAAGAGCAGACAACAAGCCGGAAAAGAAAGAGGTAGCAAAGCGTTGAGTGGTAAAAGGGTACGTGACATCTCTTACCCCAATATATGAAAGAGTAATCAGTTTGAAACATAGGTTAGGAATGAAGAATGATATGCATATTTTGGTTGATAATATCAATTGTCATATAAATCTTAAAGACATGAAAGGAAATTATCGTGAAGAGTTCCCGGGTGCTAGGGAAGGAGAGAAAGTTAGGAGAAAGGGTGAGGAGTATGAGAGCAATGGTTTGTTGGACTCAATTTTACCCGACCCCCTACCTTAGAATAGAGGCCCTGGTAAATCATAGTCCAAGGATAGGAAGAATTCCTGCTATGTCGAATGACGGCAAAGGGGATAGGAAAATCCAAAACCCCTAGGGGATGGAGTTTCACCTTATGGTGAGGGGAGAAACAGTAGCTAGCCAAAATCTTGAAGGCCATGCCAAAAGACCCATACAAAGGAGAGGTGGCTGCCACCCAATCCACACAAGGAGTGAACCCTTGAGAGCGAAAAGGCATTTGAACCATGAGTGGGCTTTTTGCGTGAACTGGGCTAAACAAAGTAAACACGGGTACCCCAAAACCAAAAGAACTATAATGGTCATAACCATTCCAAACAGGGAAGGAAGCCAGAGGTTAGAAACTCAGGGGGTGGACAACCAAATGGGTGGAAATAAGAGGAGGGGGGGCAGAAAATCCCTAGATAATGCAAATTTAAATGATATGACTGAAAATTGTGTTTACTCTATGATAGGTCATGCCTCAACACAGGGAAATACTATGAATCATAACGAACAACAGCAGGAAAAGAGAGGTAAAGGCCAAGAGGAAAGAAGAATGGATCCCAGGGGAAGTAAGATGACGATAAAAAATAAGAAGGCACCAGCAACAAGGGAAAGAAAAGGGGCAAGAAGCTTGATGGAGAGCAAATGAAGAAGATCATAGAATCCTACATGGAAGGAAACCCGAAGAAGGTTACAGACCAAATTTCGAGCTGCGAGATAGATTTAAGAAACAATCTTAGGTGTAGAGACTTACCCATGGAAGAATGGGAAGGAATGTTGTAGGACCTAGGGACTTCAAATGGTAGGCAATCACTATACAAAAAGACCCTGCAGCAATACTGGATCATGAAACACGTCATAGCCCGGGCTATGACTCTTCACCATGAACACATGGAAGGCGAAGTTCTCGACAAACATGAAAGTATTAAGGAGAAAGACCCAGTTCGGGCAAAAATTTTTAAAGATATTGCAACTATACAGATCCAGACCTACAGGGACAATTTTGCACTGGGCAGGATCGAACAGACTCTCACAGAGATTAAATGGAAACTGACACCGGGACACGAGCTTCCAGGCCCTGGGGTAAAGGCTTTAGGCCCTGGTGCAAAGGAGTCAGTTTGGATACCATCCTCTGATGAGGATTAGTTTAGAGTCTGAGTTTTGTCTTTGAAATCAGTTTTTAGATGCATGAAATAAGTAATTATGTTCTGATCTATAAAGACAATAGTAGAGACAAGAATTCTAGAAGTAGATGGTTGCTCATGAGCTTATTAAAATGTTTTCCATTATTAATATATTTATAAAATATATATCAATATTACCTAATATTTTATAATTAAATATTTTATTTATGCTTTAAATTGAATATCTTTGCTATCATCAACATTTTTTTTTGAATCAAAGTTTTTCATTTATGTTAATTTTTTACATTGTTGATTGCAACTTACCAAAATTATATTGACCTCAAGAACCTGATTACCCATAAATGAAAAAGAATATACAACCATATGACTTATAAGATCATAATACAACCCAAAACTATTATGGATTAGTGGAATTTACCGAGGACAGATTCTCTAGTCTAGAACCTAGTGATGCTAGAGTTCAAAATACACGATACACAAGTTTCTCCTTGTGAGCCATTATACCTTCAAAGTGATGCAATTTATGTTGAATGCCCCACTCACCCTGTTGTAAGGAAGCTTATTGATCCTACATCTGCCAATAATTTTGTTAGAGATCGTTCATGAAAGATGTTATCACTCTGTAACTCCCCAAGGATGTGGAGAGAGACCTAGAGGTAACCACAAGACCACTTGCAAAGCTGGGATCTAGCCATTCCAACATTAGAGAGGGATCTCTCTTTTTTATTTAGATTTTTGTTTCAAGATATTAGGCTAGTTATTGAATTCTGAGGATTTTTTTTCAAGTATTTGGTTGAAAATTGCAAAAAGACCATTGGGTGTGGAGTCACAGAACTTTGGGTGATCAATAACAAAATAACAAAGTAGTTGTAACAATGCAGGATAGACAAGCTTTTGGATCTTATAAAACGTTTGTGAGTGGGAAGATGAAAATGATTTAGGTTCAATTAAAAATAGAGCATGCTCAGATTAATTCTATACTTAATATCAGAAAGAAAACATTAATACTATTTACAAGCCATAACCAAGTACATTTAAGCAGGTTCAACCCTTAATTTTCTTGAAACATTAAAGAGAGAAAACGTATGAAAACTGAGAGATTAAATAAAGTCACATGAGAAAATCACATCACCAATTATTTGACACGAGAATCCTGGAACAAAACCCTTTGTATTATTGCAAAATGATCCCTTTAGTACATGCACAACTTATCAAAATATAGCCCCTTTCTTCATACAAGTGCCAAACTTTTATAAGTCCTTTTACTAAGTATTTATAGAAACCTTTTACATCTCAGATTGGACTTCAAAATAAAATATATTTAAAAAATAATATATGTTAAAGGCACATATATTTTAGATATAGAAGAAGACAATAAAGAAAGATTGGTAAAATTTATTACGTTGTTGAGGATTTGATGGAATTTGGTGCTGACTGTAGCCATTTTACTGGAAATGTTGTCTCTCCGCTGCCTAAATTTAATTGCTTTAGTTGTACTTACTCGATCAACTCTAACAACTGGTCCTAGATTTCTTCATTTGGGATAGAAAACTTTATCATGTTTATAAACCTTTCATCTGCTTTGGTGTAAATGTCAAAAGTTGGCTTGTTGATAAAAAAATGATGAATCTCATGTTGAATATTTAAATCAAACTGCATGCCTTGTATAAATTGGCCTTTGAAAACTTTGGAGCATTAGCAACTATGTTACACAACTATTCCTGGTAGTTTTCTAATGGAAACAATTTTCCATTATAATTCCTCATAGTAGGTAGACCATTTTCTTGCAGTAGTGTGAACTTTCCATTGAATCTTTTAACTTGCAACTCGAGCTCTTTACATTTTTTCTGTAGTTGTATAATGAAATTCTTTTTCGTTAAAATTCATTTAACCTCCATTTTGTTTTCTTGTCTCAAATGTTTAGGTCCTCTAATTCATCCTCCATCTTGGAGTTTAAAAGCTTAATAATCCTTTGTGCCTCTTCTAGTCTGTGCTCCAAATCTACTTTAGTATTTTTTATTGTTGTCTGGACTCTTTTCATGAGCTCTTCCTGCTCAAAATTTATTTGAATTAATGGCCACATAATTGTTATATTAACATTTATCTTCTGCCAAATGTTATTTTTGGCCTTGGCCAACATTTGGATGGTAAAAGACTGGTCCTCTAATTTCTAAATTTATTGAATGAGCTTAGAGTTCTTCAACACTTCTGCTATATAGGTATTATCATCTTTAATTGTATTCTCCCCCATTATAATGAATGTTGTTGATAACTTATCCTTCTCTGCCTTATTGATGATAATTCTTCCAAAGCTTTAACAAGCTTTTCTGTAGAATCTGAAGATGTTTCCTTTGGTGAAGTCTCCACTACTGAACTTTTGCATGATGTAGATGTCCCTGCTACTTCCCACTATTCTTTTTCTCTTAACAGTGCTTCCATTTCTTGCTCCATTTTCTTAATTTGTGCATTCTCCTAAAAAACTATTGAAAATCATTTTTCCATTTCCATTTCTATGCTAGCAACTTCTTTAGCTTGAGGATGTTCCAGGGATGATAGCTTTAGTTGCTTTCTTAATGCTTAATATCTTGCTCTTTTCTCTTTATAGGCTCTTCGACTGCCTTAATATTAGCAGGGTCATGTCGTAGCGTTATTATCAAATCTTCTAGAGTTTTGATTCTATTATCTTTAGAAAATGCGGAAATATAATCCTTCCTCAACTGAGAAGTCATGTTGTTGAAAGATGACTGTAATTTGGAAGCAATCATGGTTGAACTGGTGAATGTTGAAAAAATCAACTCCCCTATTTACTTGTGTAAATCAATTTGATTGATTTCATGTATCTTATTTGTATCAATTGAGAAAGAGGAGGCTTTGTAGTCTTCAACACTCCTCAGAGTTGGCACTAAAGGTTCCATGAAGGCCATTTGGAACTGTCCTTTATCTGAGTCAAATACAGAGAGAAATTTATGTTGTTTTTTCATTTTTTGTTTCCAAAACTATTAGTAAGCTGAAGCCTTTAAAGCTTCACTTTTCAACTTTAACTCCCCGTACCTTGAAAATATACTCTGCTGAGTTAAATTTGACAACTAGAACATACTGGATACTGAACTGTTATTTCCACAATAGGTGACTGAATTTTTTCTTCTGCTCGAGGAAAAGGAGTGCGAGAAGTTCCTATCAAAACCGCAGTGGGTGACTATTGTGTATCTCTTTATTTTTGAGATTCATCTTGGATAGTAATCACTTGACGATCAACTTGAGGGTCTCATTTTTTATTACTGTTTGGGTCCTTCTTTCTTATTTTAAAAACAAGAAATTATGCACCTTATGTTTCAGAGTCAGAACGGGACATGGCCTCTCTCTCCCTTTTGACCTCCTTTTCCTTCGAAATAGGCGCATGCATGGATGATTGACTAATCAGTTGTTCTTCAGCTTCTTGTAAAGTTCCCTATGTCCATTCCTCTTAGTTAGCATACTATTCAATTTTGAGCCTTGGTGTATGTGGATAGGAAATACTCTTATGTTCCAATATACGTTTTGAAATGATGCCCAAAGGATCATAAGACCAAGAGAAACTACACTTAAATTTCATATGAAAAAAATAGCTTCCACCTACTTTATTGCAGCTCTAGTGTTGATAATATAAGGACCTATATGGGCCTTTAGCGTGAACTGTGCTTTCTTTTTATAGGGCACAAAGTGTAGCTCATCCATGTTCAACGTTTGTCTAGTGTATTCTAATGTAAATGTTATGACTGGTACAAACACTAGTAACCTATGAGGAGGTAAATTTGATCCATATATTCCAATTTTAGTATAATTATGGTATAAATACCAGTATCCAACTTTTCATTTCTCTGGAAAGTGAAAAAAAATCTTTAACTCTAGTGAGATCCTCAAGATCACATCACTAGAAAGCAAGCTAATTAGGTATGTAGAAAATTATCAACAAAATCAGTGTAAGTATACTTCTCTAAGTTATTTCTAACTAGAGAAGTCCAGTGAATCACTGACAATAGATTGCCCTCATTATCTATCTTCTGTAAAGGAAAATTTAACTTGTCTGACTAATGAAATAACATAAGATAAACTAATGCCAACTGATATTTGAAAACACTTTATGGTTTGGAATTTACAAATTTATCATGCATTGCATTGGAAAACAATTGACTATAATTGAAAATAATGGATGGATTTTTGCCAACTCCAAAAAATGACAAAATCCCATAACTGTTTCATCTACCCATTGATCATTATAATGCCCAAGCAATCAAGTTACCATAGAAATTACTTGTTTGGACATTTCTGGGAAGATTGAGACTAGGTATGGGAGATTGGTTCGGGGTAATTCAACATTTTCGGAAAGGAAACATTCGAAAATTTGTGCTCTCTGAGGGAAAGTCAACTTTTTTTATAATTCCATCAATACATCGACTGAGAAAGGATGTTGGGAGGCTTGGTATTCAAGTTGTAGGGCCTAGAAAATTTGTCCATGTGAAATGGAGAAGATGACTTCATTATTTTGGGAAATAACAACTTTTTGGCCTGGAAGGTATCGGAGATGGCACCAAGTAGAGAATTCAGGGAAAAAGTGAGTGTGGGGTTAAATAAATTGAGGGAGAAGGTATTCTAAAATGTTCAGATCATCACTTTTGTTGATGAAGTTTTTCTTTGCCCAGTTGTGAAGTTTGTAAAGGTTGAATTCACACTGGGTCTCCACAATTTTATACTAGGTGTCGATAAGAGGGTACTTATCTAAATACGGGATAGGGGAATCATGGGATTTTTCTCTGGAACTTTCCCCTTTCCTTTGTTTGTCGACATCTTGGAAATGGAACAATAGGAAGCAGGAAAAACTGTATGAGAAAATTCTTTATAGAAAGAAATCTAAAGAACAAGGTTACTTGGTGAAATTTTGACGACTTCCGAGAGGAAACATTGTTGTAGAATGTTGACAGTTGGTGGCAGTTCGATCTTCAATATGCATAATCAATGTTGTCGTCAAAAGAGTGAATTTCAGGCTTCTAGGGTTTTTAACGTTATGGAGTGGGGGTAATTTATTGAGAAAAATGATAAAAAACAGGAGCTTTAAATGCAACAACATTCAATATTAGATTTGGTGGTAAATATTTGAATGTTGAATAGCTAGTTAACATGGAAGGGGTGATGTTGTAGGATAGATGGCAGGAGTGGAGTGGTGGATGACAAGACAGTCGGGGGGAGTGTAGGTGAAGGTAATAGATAGTTCATGGGAGATGGCAGTATTTCGGGGGGGGGCTCCAGGTCATAAGTAGTTTTGGGAGGGCACCCCGCAAAATTCTCTAAGAGCTACCATGTCGCTCCATGTGGTCTTGGTAGAAACCTTCCCCCCCAGTCTTGTGTTAACTATCGAGAGTGCAGGGGGGCCGAAATTATCCCTCCACTGTAGATCTTGGCGGGAATAATCTAAGCCATTGATTTAAACACACCATTTAACCACAAATGAAAAATGAACTTTGTCATACTATTTCATAACATAATACATTATAACCAAGATTTAAAATTGTATGAAGTTGACATTTTTAATTTAAAGCGACATTTTGATTGGCTGCTATAGGGTTTTTTTTTCTTTTCTTCTCTTTGTTCTCACTTATAATATTTATATAATATTATATATATATATGGTCCCCATTTATTTATTTTTCCTTTTTCTTTCTCTATTTTTTTATATCATATTTTTTTATTTTTATTCTTTCTTTGAACTTTTGAAAATAATTTGCAAAATGTAATAATAATTTACAACATCTCATGGGACAAAAATCAAGAGATAATCATCAATTGATCCTATAAATTATAGGACCCTAATATAGGCTCCAATAGGGATGGCATCCTCCTTGTGAGGCACCAAAAACATCGTAGATCAGTAACCTTTGTCCATCAGGTAATGGTCCTTTGTTCTTGTCCTATAACAAAATTGATTAGTTGTTTTTATTATAAATATTGGCAGCAACTCATGAAAAGCTTAGGGCCTTCTCTACAGGCTTTAATTCGTGATGTCAACCACCCTCACTTACAATAAAAGATAAAATGATATTTACAATGACACATATGAAAAATTATTTGTCCTTGAGTGAAATAGTGGTTGAGAAGTCTACCATTGATAGGTCCTCTTGATGGTCCTTCTCCAGTGAAATCTTTAAGCAAGAATGCATTGTTACCTCGAAAAGCTTCAATTTTATAAGCTCCTTTCCATAGACTGTCAAACTTTCCATGCTTACATTTATCTTCATTTTTTGAGTCCCACCTTTGAATGAGATCATCTAGTTTAAAATCATCTACTTTAGTCCTTTTGTCATGAATTTTCTTGATTTTGTCTTGTATTATCTAAGTTTTGTTTTAGACTGCCTCCCTAGTTTTCTACAATTGTATCATTTGATTTATCCTTCTTTGTACATCATTTGGCTCCACTTGTATTTCTTGCAATAGCTTTAGCACTGTAAATCCTAGGGAGGTGGGAAAAATTGCATCCATTTCATATACTAATTGGAAAGGAGGCATTCCAATAGATTTTATACTACTAATTCTATCAGCCCATAGAGCATTAATCAACTTATTGTGCCAGGATTTCTTATTTTCTTGCAACAACTTCTTTATAATGTTGACTAAACTCTTATTAGAAGACTCAGCTAACCCATTCCCCTAAGGATAATAAGAAATAGAATGTCCTAAATTTATTTAAACATGTGGCAGAAATCAATCATTTTCTTTTATTTGAAAGCAACAGTATTGTCAATAATGATTTTATGTGGACATCCAAATCTTGACAAAATATTACCTTCTAAGAACTGAATGATTACAAAATCCATAGCCTATCTCATTGGAATGGCCTCAATCCATTTGGTGAAGTAGTCAGTGGCTTTCGCAATCCATTTATGTTGAGTTGAAGAGCTTGGATAGATTTCTCCAATAAAATCTAATCCCCGTTATTATAAACGCACCTCCACTAAAATGGGCTTTAAAGGTAGGGGAAAATTTTTTGTCTTGCCTTCAAAGATTTGAAATTGATGACAAGTTGATACTTTTTTACGATCATCTGTAAGCAAGGTACGCTTGTAAAAACCATCTCTTGGGATTTTGTTGGCAGTGGCTTTCCAATATAAATGTCCTTCATAGTCCCCTTGATGAAATTCTTCCATGACTTTTTTTCTTCCTCCTTCAATAAACAATTCAAAAAAATACCTCCATTTTCCTTCCAGTGTAGAGATTAATTAAAAATGAAGAACTTTACAAATTTTTTTTTTAGAAATCTAACCTTGTTTTTTGTCAAACTAGCACGAGCTTGTAAATTTTGCAAAACAAACACAATATCTTCATACCAAGGAGAGGTAACAAATTATTCTGATACCTGTGGAGTTGCCATCTCTTCCTTTTCATCAAGTGCAACTATAAAATTTATGTCCAGTGCATGGAAATTTGATTCAGCCATTAGCCTACCTAACCTTTGACCTTTGATGAGTTTAGTAGGCTTTATGTCAATGTCATATTCTAAAATTACTACAATCCATTTGCCTGTTTTCCCACCTGGATCAGTCCGAGTGAGGATATATTTCACTACTGCACTTGGAACGAAAGCAATTATGTAGAAGCATATAATATACACTCTGAAGTCCTTTCGTGCCACTGCCTTTAATAAAGAAAAAACTTGTTTTCCATGATATTGTGCTTCAAGAAGACATCTCTTAAATCTCTGCTGAAGAATGTTACAGATTGTTCATGGCCCTCCTTGTTTTTCTGCAACAATACTGCTACAATAGTGTGTTTCGATGCAAAAGGTAAAATCATGAAATATTTAGTAAAAATAGGGCTAGTTAAAATAAGAGCACATGTCAAACCAACTTTCACTTCACTAAAATATTCTTTAGCCTCACTACCCTATTTTGTCTCAGTATCCTTTTTCATCATGTTTGTGATTGCTCTCAAAATCTTGGTTAGGATTGGGATGAATCTTCTCAGGAAATTGGTCCTGCCAAGGAAATACTATATTTTTTGTTCCTGAGAGGATCAATCTTCATTATGGCTTAAACTCTATAGGGATCTATTGTGATACCATATCTTGAAATAATGTGACCAACTAGATTTCCTTCCTCTAAACCAAAGCGATACCTTTTGGGGTTCAAGGAAATACAATGTTTCCTGCATTTCTCAAAAACCTTCCTTAAGTGAAGTAGGTGATCTTCATCTATTTTGGAAAATACAATAATGTCATCCAGATAAATCACAATAAATATATCTTCCTTATTTGCGAAAGCAATATGCATTGCTCTCTAGAAAGTGGCTCATACATTCATAAGGCCAAAGGGCATCTTCACATACATAAAGGTTTCACAAGGTGTTGTCAATGTTTTTTTTATGTTGATCATTAGGATGTACCAGAATTTGGTTATATCCTAAAAAACCATCCAACAAATAAATTCTGGTGGAACCAACTACTTTCTGTAAAATATAATCCATTTTAGGTAGAGGGTAGTCATCCTTGACAAAAAATTTGTTCGAATTCCTAAAATCCAAACATAGCCTTATTTCTCCTGTCTTTTTTCTTATTGGCATTAGATTTGACACCCATTTTGAAAATCTTAAAGGCACAATGATTTTGGCATCAAAACATTTTTTTACCTACTTTTATATCAAGGGTAACAAAAGTGGAGCTACCCTCCTTAATTTATGTTAGAAATGTTTTTGGTCCTCTCTGATTGGAATATAATGTTGTATAATACTGGTATCATATGCCTTTAGATCTTCACAAGCCCAAGAAAACACATCAAAATATTCTTTTAGTAGATCAATGTACTTCTATTTTTCTTTGGGAGGTAAGGACTTCGACAACTTTACAATCTTAGGATTTTCCTCAGTACCTATATTACAACCTTCAACCTCAACTCCTATAGGTTCTATCTTTTCTTTTTAGCTACATCATTAAAATCAAACGACTCTTCTAATGGCACCAAACCCCTTGGTAACACATTTTATTTCAATTGTAGGACCTCAAACTCTTCTAGAATTTCATCAGTCTCATTCAAACTACTTCATTTATATCCTCATCTACATAGTTATCTACATCAATATGTACATTCTCAAACTCTTTTTTTAATTGCAAAAAACTTTCTACCTACTTATCACTACAAAAAACATGCCAACATCTGACATTATTTGGGATAGTCACCTTGTGTTTCACTTCAACCTCATATTTTATATTGTCATGAAAAGGAATCTTACAAGTGTTGGCTAAGACATCTAATGCATCAACTAAGATATTTTAACCTCTGGGAATCAGAGACAATTGATAATTTGGGAAACACTACAAAAAATCTAAAACAACATTTATGTAGGCCCTTAGTATAGGGTGTTTAGTCAAGTACTCACCATGTATAGAAATCCTTTTGTATCCCAACCTTTTCAAAAGTTGCAATCCTAAAATTAATGCTTCATACTCAGTTATATTATTTATGCATTGGAAATTGAGCTTGTAAGAATATCCCTTTGCTATACATGTTTCTGATTTTGAGACCGAAACACCTGCCCTTGCTCCTATGTTGATCACTTCCCCATCAAAATCCATGTTCCAAAGGGATTCACCCTCTTCATATTCTTTCCCAACATCCAATATCCTCTCCTCTATTTTTGTCAATCTATTTTCTAAGCCTGACACTTCCTTTTCTATAGAATGAAGGAATCCATATCTGAATGCACAAAATACAGGGGATAATTATTTGGTTTTTCTTGGCTACTTACCATATATTTCATCAATGTTTCCCTGTACAACCTTCTATGTTGACTAAAAACATGAATAGTAGCATATTTCATGTCCATCTGTAAAGTACCTTGTAACTTTGCTCCCCATGATCTTGATAGCAACATTCCATACCTGGGAGATATGTATGCTACTACGATATCCATCACCACACTATTTGCTAGGATTTGGGCAAGAGTCACACATAAAACTTTGATGAGACCTAAGCAACTTACTTTGCTAGAATCAAAAGAATATAAATCTTTGTAGGATCTTGTTATATCTAATCCTAGATTTGCCATGATGACTCTATGCACAAGATTGTGTGCAGCACCAAAATAAACTATGGCTCTGGGAAGAATAGTGTCATGGACGTTTAAACTAACATAAAACGGTGCCACATTACCATCCTGAGAATTCCTTTCAACTTTAGGTCCAAACAATAAATTAGGTTGGTCATCAGTTAAGTTGAATGTGTCTATTCTTTCCCCTATATTTAGTGCCATCATGACTTGAGATCTATATGAATTCTTGTTAATCAATTCTGTTAAAGGGATAGAAATTTTTATCTTGGCTAATTCATTTTCAATACTGAACGATTTTTTGAGGTTTATCTTTTTTTTTTTTATACTTACATCCTATTTTTTAGAAGTCTCCCTTTGATAATCATCCTTTTCCTAGATGGTGGAAGGGGCATCATTATGAATCTTCTTGGGAGGATTTACAACAATCTTCTTACTTCTCAAATTGTATTGTTTGTGCACCTCCATGATTGCATTTTGGTATCACTTTTTATAATCATTTGGATCTGTAAGGATGACTTCGGGTTGTGACAGAAAAATAGATCTTTCTCCTCCTTCGTCAATAAAATATTGTCTATTTATCCTTCACCAAATAAGTTTATTTTATTTTCTTAAAGATCTTCTAATATTTCAACTTCATCATCCACATAATTCTCTTGGAATGGAGGTCTAATTTGTTGTTGATTAGTTGGGCCTCTTTGTTCTCTTTGTTTAATTTGGGGTGGGTTTCTCCTAAAATTAGGATTTTTGATTTGAAGACCCCCTTGAGTTTCCCTTGGTGGATCCATGTCAGTTAAAATTATCCTTTCCATCATTATTTCAGTGGTTTTAACTATAGAAATTTCCTACAAATTTAGCTTTCTACTACCTTGTATAAAATCTGTTGTAGATTGACTTGATAATGCAATATAAATCAAAGCATAATACTATAACCTAATTCTACTGTCATGCGGAAAGAGTTATTTTTGCTGACAAAACTAACCGCCCTAGGAGTCTAAGACTCTCTAGTGACAAACAAGACAATTAAGAGCAATGCTTCCCTAAACATACATTATTCTATGAGAAACCAAGTGTTTTTCGATCCTACCTCAAGTCCAATGCTTGTTGCAGCAGTCCAGCCTCGTCGATCCAGATGAGATCCTCGTTCACTTTGAAACCTGCATACACTAACAATCAAGTGATTACATAACACCTGAATATTCCATTAAACAAAGCATATTCAACATATAGACCAAGGAGTATATGAAACAATTCATTAACAACAAATCATTGAGAAGAATGGACTTATTTGTATTAAGGAAACAAAAAAGAAACCATTACAACCTGAGCCTTGGTGTTGTGCAAGTTCCTCCCAGGGTCCAGCAAGAGTTTTCCTCTACTTTGTCAAGCTCACCCACTTCCAATATGGCAACAAGAAAGGATGGTAATCTCTCCTCACAAGTTTACAATGGAAGTCCTAATTCCAGCAGCATCTACC
>APFE030826183.1:0-16618 GCA_000404065.3 Pinus taeda | reverse complement strand
CTAGGTGGTCTCTGAACTTTAGGTTGGCTTTCTTCTTGGCACTGTGGAAGTGTGTCAGATCAGAGTTTATAAGTTGTCCGTAGTATTCCAGGGCAAATAACATCATAGGTACATATTTTGGGAGCCTGTAGGGATAGAGCTCACAACCATAGATTCTGATGACTGTGTGAATTTGGTACAAGTACCAATCACCTATCTTGTAACCCCTGGATAGCTGCAAGATCTTCTGCATATCCTTGGACAATCTGATAGTAGGGGTCCTCTTTAAGAGGCATGTGACTGGATACACAAACTGATCAATGAATTCACAGTATGAGTAGGGGGAATTCTGGACTTGGTGGAAGACTGAAGACCAAAAGATAACAGACCTCCTCTCACCCTGTGAGTCTAGCTTCTTGATTGAGCACTGGAAGCAGTCTGTTTGATAGTACAAGAATAGGTGATAGATGTATGAGGAATATTTGAATATTGCCTCCCTCTTCAGTCTTGACAATTGATCATGTATCTTATTGGCAATGTATTTGGCATAATTGTACTTCATAGCAGGGGGCTTCACAAGACTATATGCTGAGAGCATGACCAGCACAGTTAGATCAACATGCTTATTTGTAGTGAACCCCAGCACAGAGGTTAGCATATCTACCAGCAGCTTGCCAACCTCATTGAAATCTGCATAAGAAAAAGGAGGTGGCCCAGAAGGTTGGCAGTCTGCCTTGATGAATTTCCTGGCTATTGCAGCAATGTCTGTGCTAGAGAGCTTGGAGCCCTCATCTAGCAAGTATTTCATGGAGAAGGGGTATAGTAGTTGGGTTTGCTTGTAGTTCAGCATTTGGTTGATGGAATCTGGTGTTATATAAAAGAGGATGCTCCCAGATGGAGACTTCACAGCTCTGAGTTTCTGGTCATAGTTTTCTGCACAGAGGTGGATGACTTCAGGGAAAATATTCACAGAAGGCAGGAAGTAGGTGTGAAGATTGGATTCCCAGATGCCATACAGGTCACTGTTGTCCAAGTGACTATTTCTTAGCTGGCAATATGTTTGTAAGTGATTCCTCTCTGCCACAAAGTCTGTAATGAGGGCATCACTGTCCACCAGTGGCATAGCTTCCAGTTCTTTGTTAGGTGGATTTATAGGAGCTACATCCAAAGCAGATGGAGTGGCCATTATATGGTTTTAGCTGGATGTTTTACTGGATTTTCAAGCTTGATGTAAATGCTGAGGAATGCTTGCTAATCTCTGTTTGCAGTGAGCAGTTTGGCAGTGTAAGGAGGCTATTACAGGCTTAATGAATCTGTGGGGCACTCTGTTTTGAAGAAGCAGAGTGTGTTGAGCTAATTAGCTGGTTACTTGCAGGGACTTTCTTTAGCAGGGGTGAGGGAACTGCTAAATTAGTTTTCTAGCCGATAGCTCGGCTCCTTCAATTGCTTTTTGTGGTGAATTTTGCAAAGGGGCACGGGTTTCTTCAAGATTTTTTTGTCGCGCAGGGGTTTCACTGGTTTTTTAAGTAACTTTCAGTGGTCAATTTATCAAGGGGGAGCTTTAACAGAGATTTTATGCAGGAAATTAGGATAGCAAAGGAGAACAGTGGGTAAAGAGGACGCCTGCGGCAAATAACTGGTTTTTATGGCGTGGGAGGCATTTTCACCGGTCGAATTGCAGGTACTCGGGTTGATAATGGAGGCGGCAGCAACTTTGGCGGGTGGATTTTGAGTTTTGATCGTTGCACGTTGATTTTCGCATGCAGAGGAGCTCCGGAAATAGTAAAAAACAATGAGAAATAACGGTTAATTCTTGCCTTTTTATGCATTTTTGGCATATTGGCGCCTTTTTGGTGATGGTGTCATGCTGACGTCATCATGGGCCCGGGTATGGATGGGTGACGTGGCAGCTGACGTGGGTGCCCAGGTGGCAGCGACATGGTGGCAGGGTGGACAGGGTGACGGGTGACATGGATGCGACGTGGAGGCATGGTGGCGGCAAGGATGGGTGACGTCACGCTAACGGGGCCGTTATGTCAGCGCGAGGAGGAGGTGGTAAGTGGTTTCCCCGGAAGGGCTGAGGGCAGTAAGCGGTATCGGGGGGGCAGCGAACACCGCGGGCGCCTGACGCGTGGCGGGGGTACGGCAACAATACCGCCCATCCCCCGGATGCAAAAGGTCGGGCGGCTTGTGCATAAGATTGACCGCCCACCGTTGGATGGGCGGGGCGGAAGATCGTGCGGCGGGCGGCGATTGTGATATGCCGGCACGTTATGTAAGGGGGACCCGCCCCAATATTAAAATATGTTTAATTAAGTCGGGCCCGGGGGGGGGGTGTAGAAACTTTAGGATATGGGTTTTTACGGGTTTAAATGCACATTTTATTTAAATGTTTTTTTTTTTTTAACTTTATAATAAAATGGGTTTAGGGCGGAAGAAAGGGGTACATGGGTAAATGAGGGCGGGGTTTTAGATTTTTTGGGTTTTAACCATGGTTTCTTGAAAGAGGCCATCGTTTAGGGACAAAGGGGTTAATACCAACCCTAGATAGGTTAATATTTCCCCAAAGAAGGGTTATATAGCTATAGTGCTAGGGGGAGGGTATTTATAGATATTTTTTGGGAAATTTTCCATAGATTATGATAGAATTAGGGAAAGGGGGAAGTTAGGGAGCTAAATAGTACATTAGTGGTTAATATGGCTTTGTGAGGTAAATGAAGGGATAAAGCTAAGTTCTAATATGTAAAACTTAACTTAGGATTTTGAGGATAAATGAAATGATGAGAAAGATTTTTTACACAAAAAATGTGGCTTCTTTTCATGTTTGAACTTCATGGTTTGACCAAGTAGTTTGTCATGCAATGAGGTGGAACTGGACACCTGAGCAGATCTCAAGGCCCTTGGTGGTGTTAGTAAAATTAAGTTTGGGGGAAAATAGGGGAAATTAAACATGCTTCCAATGCTTGTCCTCCACTCTCTGATTTTGATGTCAATACCCTGAGTGGCATGAGTTTTTGCACTTAGTAAGCCAATTGGTGATGGCCCTCCATTTCTGCAACCTTGCACTACTTACCCATCCTAGTAATCCTAACATTTTTTCTTCATTTAAAGTGGGTGCACTTGAATTAGCAGACCCTTATTGTCCTCTTTTTCTTTTGACTGCCCTCCTATCTAAAACCTACCCTTATTTCTTCCAAGGCCCCAGATTAAGCAGTTGGGCACCTTTATTTCTCTACCTAGCTAGTCATCTGCCAAGCTTGAGTTGTTTGGTCAAGGAACATTCTCTATTCTGCAGCAAGCAATTTAACCATGGCATGGTCCAATTTAGATTATTGGGCCATCCATCAAGTATGATTAGCAGCAGTATTTACAGAGCATGATACTACCCCAAAGCTAGTAGTGGCATTTTGACTGGCCACTTTCCTAGTCTTTAGTTTTGGGTTCATTTTCACTTTTCTCTTGACCACTTGATTTTCTTTCCTTTTGATTATTCTTTTAAGGCATACCCTCTTTTCATTTTTTAATTTTTATAGCATGTACACAAAATATGGAACCTTTGCAGCCTACAATGATGAACATATTTAGCCCTTCCACTGTCAATCATAAAAGATGAAACCTATTGGTATAGGAACCTAACAATGGCTCCACTTGGGGATGGATTTTCCTGGTGGAAAGCCAAGAACAGCAGGTCAGATGGCCATATTTTCTTCTCCTCACTGTAGTGAATTTGCTCTAGTATTTCCACCTTTGATCTGCAACCAGTGAGATGGTATGCAGTGTCTCATGACCTCTTTAGAGCAAGAATTAATATTTCATGACTTGCTAACATGTATCACTGCCTATCATTGGTTTTCTGTTCTGAAGACCTTGCTCACTTTTGTTCATTTGAGTTGTTTCAAGTATCTATGTCATTTTGATATGGTTTTGCTAATCATTCTTCAAAATCTGTTGTAGTTTCTCTTCTATATATCTACTGTAAAAAGAAAAAAGAAAAAATGCTTGAAAATATAGATATTTATGTACAATATGGGGCTATCCTATGCTCATGTATCATAGTAGTGCTTGAGCATTCTCCCATTCACTGGGCCTTCATCATTATTTGATTCATCTAGACTCTTGAGAAAGAAGGTGTTGTTACCTTGCACAACTTGAATTACAAATGGCCCTTTCCACAGAAAGTCAAACTTGCCATGCTTTCCTTTGTCTTCCCTCCTAGAATCCCATTTCAATACTTTGTTACCTATGAAAAATTCCTCAGCCTTTGTTCTTTTGTCAAACACCTTTTTAAGCTTTTCCTGCAGAACCTGGGTTCTATGATACACTTCTTCCCTTGTTTGTTGTAAGTGAATTGTTTGATTCATCATTCTCTGGATATCATTGGGTTCAGCCTCTATTTCCTGCAGCAATTTGATCACAGGGATCCCAAGGGATGATGGGAACACAACTTCCAGGCCATATACCAACTCATATGGGCTAGTACCAATAGATATTTTAGTAGTCAACCTATCTGCCCATAGTGCATTTACCAGCTTCTTATGCCAATTGTTTTTGTTCTCCTCCAAGACCTTCTTAATGATGTTGATCAGGATTTTATTGGAGGCCTCAGCTAGGCCATTGCCTTGAATGACCTAGGGTGATATGATATTTGTGACAGAAGCTGATCATTTTCTTGGATTTAAAGGCAGTTGCATTATCTGTTATGATTTTCTCTGGGCAGCCAAATCTAGACAAGATATTGGTTTCTAGGAATTGTATGATAATTGAATCATTTGCTTGTCTACAAGGTATAGCCTCTATCCAGTTGGTGAAGTAATCAGTAGCTCTCAAGATCCATCTATGCTGGCCTGAGGATGAAGGGTGAATTTCTCCAATTAAATCTAAGCCCCATTGTTGAAATGGTTTTTCAGTTGAAATGGGCCTGAGGGGTAAGGGAAGTAACTTCTTCTTCCCTTCAAAGATCTGACATTTATGACATGACATTACAAAACTTTTTTGCATCAGTAAACAGGGAGGGCCAATAAAATCTAGCCCTCAGGATTTTATTAGCTGTGGATTTCCAATGTAAGTGCCCTCCACAGTCTCCTGCATGAAATTCTCTGAGGACCTTATCAGCTTCATCTGAAGTCAGACAGTTGAGTAGGACACCTTGATGATTTTTCCAAAATAACACATTGTCTATGATGCAAAATTTTGCAGCCTTCAATTTTAGGAATCTGTTCTTGGTTCTGGATAACCCTGGAGGAGCTTGCAGGTTTAATAATACAAAACATATGTCAGCATACCAAGGTGATTGTAGAAAGGCTAGATTGATCTGTGGAGTCGCCATCTCCTGTTCGTTATCCAGTTCATTTATGTCAAGGGCTTCAAAGTTAGTCTCAGTAATTATTTTAGCTAGCCCTTGTCCTTTTATAAGTTTTGTTGGTTTGATTTCTATATCATATTCCAAAATATTGGCAATCCATTTTCCCCTCTTGCCTTCCATTCCCTCTTGGGTTAAGATATCTTTGACTACTGCATTGGGCACATATGCAATTATGTGAGAGTATAGGATGTAAACTCTGAAATCCTTTATGGCTTTTACCAGGGCATATGCTTGTTTTTCCATGATTTTGTACTTGAGTGGGGCATCCCTAAGGGCTCTACTAAAGAAGGCAATATGTTTTTCACATCCCAAGTCATCCTTTTGCAGTAGGACAGCAACAATTGTGTTTTCAGAGGCAAAGGAGAAGATTATAAAGTCTCTATCAAAACTAGGGCTTGTAAGCACAGGTGTTTTTGTCAGGGCTATCTTGATCTCTTCAAAGGCTTGTTTAGCCTCAGTTGTCCATTTGACCTTGGCATCTTTCTTGAGCATATTGTTCGACAATCTTATCAGCTCAGCCAAGTTGGGAATAAACCTTCTTAGGAAATTAATCTTCCCCAAAAAGGCTTGTAATTCCTTGATGTTTCTTGGATGGGGGACTTGCAGGATAGCCTGAATCCTATCAGGGTCAATTCTTATGCCATCTTTTGAAATTATGTGACCAAGGATTTTGCCTTCTTCCAGGCCAAATAGTGATTTCTTTGGGTTTAAAGAAATGCCATACTTTCTGCAAATTAAGAACACTTTTCTGAGGTGTTTTAAATGCTCCTGGTCTGATTTTGAGAAGGTTGTTAGGTCATCAAGGTATATGACTAGGAAATCATGGATTTCTTTGGCAAAGGCTATATCCATTGCCCTTTGAAATGTGGCTCCAGCATTCTTGAGTCCAAAAGGCATTTTGACATATTTGAAAGTTCCCCAAGGTGTGGTGAAGGAAGCTTTATCTTGGTCATCTAGGTGGACTAAGATTTTGATTGAATCCTGAGAAGCTCCAGTAATGAGATACTTGAAGCTCCCACTACCTTTTGTAAGATGTGATCCATTTTTGGCAAGGGGTAGTGGTCTTTGAGAGAGACTTTGTTTAAATTCCTCAGATCCACACAAAGTCTTATCTCCCCAGTTTTCTTTCTTGTAGGTACAAGGTTGGAAATCCATTCAGAAAACCTTATGGGAGAAATTATCCCAGCTTCATACATTCGTTTTACTTCTTTCTCTATTAGGGGAAGAAGTACTAGATTGACTCTTCTCAGTTTCTGTTTAAACGGTTTTTGGTTTTCTTTCAGGGGTATTGTATGCTAGATAACTGTAGTATCATAGGACTTAGGGTCCTCATAGCTTCAGGCAAACACATCCTGGAACTCTTTGAATAGTTTGATATATTCGGATTTCTTATCAGGAGGTAAGGTTCTAGAAAGCTTGATCATTTTGGGATTTTCAATGGTCCCAATGTTACACTCTTCTATTTCTACATTTATGGGTTGCATCTTTGGTTTTTTAGAGAGATCATTTGAATAAAAAATGTCTTCTAAAGGAGCAAGACCTGTAGGCAAGAAATTGTCTTTTAACTGAATTACTTCTGTTTCTTCCTCATTAATTTCATCAAGATCTGATATCTTTAGTTTCTGTAAATTGGCAGGGTCAAAGGTTGTAGGATATAATATCCTATCTGCTATTTCAACTAATATACTTGTGTTCATTTCATCCTTTTGGTTTTGATCCTCCCTAATGCTTGTGTCTATGTTTAAGTTTGAGAATTCCTCCTTCATGGTTAAAAAATTGTTTATCTGAGTGTCATTCTCAAATACTTGCCAATTATTTACATTGTCTGGGACAGAGGGCCTGTGTTTGATCTCAGCAGCGAATTGGTGGTTAGGCCCAAAAGGAAGTTTACAGGTACTTGCAAAGGTTTCCAGACTGTGAGCATGCAAGTTGTGGTTCCTAGGTATTTTGATGAGCTGATATTCTAGAAAGTTGTTGAGCAAGTCTGTTACTGCCAACCTATAAGATCTTAACCTGGGATCATTTGTGATAAGATTTCCCTTTATCTGTTAGATAATTAAGTCTGAATCCCCCAATATGGAGACTTTGGTCACTGCTAGATTCTTAATCAGTTTGAGACCTAGTAGAAGGGCTTCATATTCTGCCATGTTATTTGTGCATCTGATGTTTAGCCTATATGCATGACCTAGAGCGTGGTCATTTTGGGTATTGTGTATCCATACCCCTGCTCCTGGTCCAAGCTTATTTACTGACCCATCAAATTCTAAATACCACAAGGTATCTTGGTCAATGTTGGTTTTAATTGATTTACAAATTTGTTCAGTGGGCAAGTCTAGTCTTGGTGATTCTTGTGACTTGCCAGCAGACTCTGCTTTTTTAATGAGATCAGTGATCTTTTGTTCAGCAACAGTGGATTGTTCATTCATATGCCTGGTTTCCTTTGTTTCTAGGAGCTTGAGCTCATTTTTGGGGAATATATCAGCATTGTATAGTATGAAGGAGTCCATATCTGAATGGATGGAGTAGATAGGGAAATTTTTGGGTTTATCCTGGCTGCTAACCACATATTTCATGAGTGTCTCTCTGTACAGTCTCTTTAGCTGGCCAAAGACTGAAATTGTGGCATATGACATGTCTAGTTGCAAAGATCCTTGGAGTTTGGCACCCCAAGATCTTGATATGAGCATACCATATTTAGGTGGAATGTCAGCCACTACTACATCCATTAGAATTTTTTTGGCTGGATATTGGATTAGGGATACACAGAGGTCTTTGATCATGCCTAAACATATTACCTGGCTGGAATCAAATGACAATAAATCTTTATAGGGTCTAGTGATGTCTAATCGAAGTTTTTCCATTGTTGATTTGGGCATTAGGTTATGAGAGGCCCCTGAGTCAAACATGGCATTGTGTAATACTTTGTCATGAATGTTTAGGCTTACATAGAATGGAGGAGTTCCTCCATCCCCTAATTTTCCATTGACTTCTGAGCCAAAAATCAGTTCTGGTTGGTCATCTAGAATGTTGACTGCATCCCTATTTTCTGGTACTTGCAATGATCTATTGATTTGTTTTCTGAAGACCTCATGTTTGGCTAGTTCAGACAGAGGGATTGCAATTTTCAGTTTGCCAATTTCTGTTTCAAGATTGAAAGGTTTTTCCATATAAACTTTTACATTATGAGCAGCAAATTTTTCATTTTCTGCTGAATTTTGGGTGAGCATGTCCTGGTCAGGCATGTTGTTTTAGGATATGTTTGGGTTGGCTCTGCTTTCTAGAGGTTTACCCAAAATTTATGTTGGAAGAAGTGGTGTGGGTTTTACTGGGTGCTGTATATCGGATACATATTCCACTGTAACCTCTTTGTGGGGTTTTTTATCTGAGAACTCTGTTAAGGCAGATTTATCACTAGTTTTCTTGGGCAGTTTGGTGTGTGTTTGTTTGGTATTCTCAGGTATATCTATGGTTCTACTCCTTAACTTGTATTGTTTGTGTACTTCATAGACTGTTGTGTCATACCCTTCTCTGAAATCAAATGACTCACCAGTTTTTCTTGGAACTGCTTGTAGTCTTGGGCTTGTTGATCATCTTGTGTTAAGAATACCTGTTCTTCACTGTCCAGACAAATTAAATTGATGTGGGGATCTTCTATTTGTTCACTAGTGGTTGAGGCCTCTGCATAATTTTCTTCAAATGGAGGTCTGATGTTCTGATCAGGACTAGTTCTCCCAGCATTTGGATTTTGATTTTTTCTAAAATTTGGATTGCTAGTTGTGTTGCTTGTTTGTCCTTCTCAAGAAGACTTTCTCTCCATGGTCTCAACCCTATATCCTAACCTTTCCATACCCTTCATGATTGCATTTAGTTTTTGGTCAAAGGTTGAGGGTTCCTCTTTGAAAGTTATTCTTCTCTCATTTTTTGCTCTGGTTCTCTTGACAATCAGGTTTGCCTCTACACTTACAACTATATTCTGCATGTCTGCAAAACTTGGAGGTTCTCTTTCTCTTAGTTGGTATGTCATGTCTGGGTCAAATCCATCAAGAAATTTGATCAAGGCCATATCAGGAGGGGTTCTCAAGTTTTGAGGGATAGCATTATATACATTGTTGAACCTAGCACAGTAATCTTGAACTGTCTCTTGTGGGCCCCTTTTCAAATTATCATACTCTGTCAGTATGTGAAGGGGGTCTTTCTTCTTTTCCCACCTGTTTAAAAAACTTAGGTATAAGGCATCAAGATTGACTATAGAGTTCGCAGCCAGAGACCTGAACCAATTCCTTACATCCCCTGTCAAACTTTGCACAAAAATTTTCATTCTTACATCTTCATCATCTATCTCATAGTTCTCAAAATAGTCCTGCATCCTCTTAATGTGTTGTTGGGCAGTATAAGTGCCAATTCCATCAAAGTAAGTGATTTTCCCTTGAGAGTCTTGGGGCATTGCCCCTAGATTTGCAGGCAGGACTAAAGGAGCATATCTAGCCATATTTGCAGGGATAAAAGGGGCAGCAAGGAGGAGTGGGACAGCTGGAACAACAGGGATAATAGGAGTGAGGTGTGTTGGGGATGGGGGAGTGGGGAAACTACCTTGGGAGGTGGATGAAGAACTAGGATAAGCAAGGGTAGGGTGAGGATGAACTGATGCTTTGACAAGAGTGGGAATATAGCTCTGCTGATTTGGCTCAGTATCTGAATCTGAGAGCTCCCTTAAATGTTCTTGTTTCTTTAAGATTTTGGGGATTAAATTGGGGTTTTCAAAGATAGTTGGGGGACTAGGGTCAGGATTGGACCTAGTGTAACGAGATTTCTTCTTTGGAGCTAGCTTTTGAGTTTTCTTTCCCTAGAATCCTGTGATAGGACTGTTTAAACAGGAAGCTTATTTCCTTTCACTTAGTATTTTGACATAAGTCCCCAGCGGAGTCGCCATTGATGTTATCACTCAGGTTGTTCCCTGCTTCCAGAAGGGAATACGGCTGAGGTAACCACTGACCAATCTTTTAGCTACAGGTCCTAGCCTACCTGCAACCAGAGAGGGCTCTCTCTTTATAGTTTAGCTTTGTTGATGAATGTTTTAGGCTAGTTATGGTGCACTGTTTTGTTTGAATTTGGTGGGTTGGTGAATTCAGATAGAACTGAGATACAGATCATAGGACAGCTTGTTCCATTGGGCAATGGAGTCGAGGTATGTGTGCTACTGAAAGAGGATTTATGAAGACAGAGTGTTGCTGCAGAGCAAGTTAGGCATATGTGAAACAATTTATCAAATTTGTTGATGAAATTATGGAATTAGTGAGTGAAAGGCAGTTAAGAATCTTCACTATGCTAAATGAAGGAACATGAAGGTATTGCTTAAGAGCAGTTAAGAATTCTTAAACAGTATTCACCATGACAGGATTAGTTTAGACATGAGAAATTAAGAATTCATATCTATGGCTAAACCAGAAGAAAACATATTTAGAAATAGAGATTGAGCATAGGGTGTTTAAAACAAATCCTAGGATATTCTTTTTCTCTGCTTACTAAGATGATGAAAACATAAGAGTTATGGAATACACAGAAAACACATACACGGTTTAAGAGAAACTTATTGATTCAACAAATGACACAGGAATTCTGCAACAAAACAGAGCTTTACATATCCATCTTCAGACAGCGTTGGAACTAGAAATCTCCATTAGCAACTTGTATTATCAAAAAATGTCCCCAGAATGCATAGAGCTCTTCAGAAAGAATTACACTACAACCGACCCTCAATGCGTTATCTGAGGGGATATATATACAAAAATAGGGTACAAAATATCTCAGTAGAGAGTTATTGTGCAAAATTGCACCACCAACTCTCTTACAAAAAGTAAATGATAACATAAATATAGCATTTAATGCTGAGATAACTGATATTTTTCTGTCAGACAGATTTGACTTTATGGCTCTGGAAAGTAGGCTGTAGCTGTGTCTTTAACTTTGCGTTAATTGAGCCTGCTGTCTGGGTGCATTGCTGAGTCATTTGTACAGCTGCTTACTTTACCTGTATGTTGATCTGCCTGCTGACCTGTCTGCTAACCTGTAAACTTTGATCTTTCTCCAAAAAAGGCAAAAGCAAAGTGGAATTATCTGGGAAAAATCTTCAGCATTGCTTGCCACCAAACAGCTGGGGGTAGCTGATGCCTCCTCATTTTTACTATTGTTTCATCTGCCTCTGTATGTCTGTAAAAGTTTGGAGGGACTTCAAACAGATGATTTATTTCATGTTCAATAAAGAACAGATTTTCCAACTTGTCATAGAGAGATTGCCGAGAGGGAGGCCCCGCTTCTTTTGTGGAGCTGCTGGATGCTGTGATATGGTTTTCAACATAATTGTTGATCCTTGTCATATACTGATTATATGACAGCAGTTGTCCTGTACTAGTTACTAGGCTTGGCAGTGCTTTGTCCTGTAGTATAGCCATTTTTGCTCTGAATTCATCTATCTCTGCCTTCATCTCCTGACATTTCTACTCCAATGTTTGAGTAAAATTCCTCAAGGTCAATAACTTTTTGGCTGTGAGGATTGTATCTATTATGCTGCTTATTTGTAGAGCAGCCAGTTCCTCTCTAGTGCGGTTATTGAGGAAATGAATCATTCTGGTGGCCTGCTCGGGCATTATTCCCAGGGCTATCCTGGCTCTCTATATTTCTACTTGAGCTACATCTATCAGCTCAACCTGCTCAAAAATTGCCTGAATGGACCTCCATTGGTCCTATATATATTGGTCAATTTTGGCCCAAATAATCTTCTTTATTTCTGCTAGGGTTTTACCTAGCATCAACTATTTTTCAAGAGTTTTCACTTTGGCCTCCAAGGCCTTTATTTCTCTTTGTTTTTCTGCTACTGTCATCTTTGATTTGTCATAACTGGTCTCCAGCTTGGCCAATTTTTCCTTGGCAACATTTATTTTAGTGACTTGAGTTTCCAGCTCTTTAACAACCTTCATCAGCTACTCCATGCCCATCTTGGATTCTGTTGCTGCTGTTGCTTCTACTGTTGCTCCTGTTGCTGATGTAGCTGTAGTAGGAGCTGGAATAGTAGGAGGGGCTGTTGTTGCTTGTGTTGGAGGGGCAGGTTCAAGATTTGTTGATGTTTGAGGGGGCTGGGAGGCTGATTCCCCTTGCTTGTCCTACAAAGCTTTTTCTAATTCTGCCTCCATTTGTACTATCCTTTGGTTCATAACCAGAAGCAACTCCATAGCATTATCCACCTGTTTTTCTTGTGCAAGCTCTGCTGTTTCAGGATGAATGGTAGGAAGCAATTTTGCCTGTCTTCTCAATGCAGCAATATCATCCTCTTTCTTCTTCATAAGGGCTCAAACACCATTTGGATCCTTTGGGTCATGTCCCAAATCAACTATTATGTCCTCCAGACTCTTTATTCTATTGTCTTTTGCAGAGGAGGACAACCTTTCAAAATAAAGCTGTCTGTTTGTGTTCTTCAAGGCTTCCTTTAGCTGATGGGCCAGCATTGCCCTGTCAGCAAGTGTTGCATAAACCATTTCCCCGGTCTGTTTCTGCAGCTCAATCTGATCCATGGGGTGTATGTCTTTGGAAAAGACCTCCAGGTTTGTCCTATAATAATCTGCTAGAGTCTTTGGATGTGGGACTTTAGGCTTCAGGTGGGTGAAGATCATCTTTTCCTCCTTCAGATCATAGGCAACCATCAATCTTTGCTTTTTCGCTGGAGTTGTATTCAGGAATTTCTCATAGAGCTGCACTCTTATCAACTCGTTTTGGGCCTTGATCTCTTTGAAGCCTTCTTTGATTGTGGCTGGTTTTTTTCCCTATTGTCTGGAGGAGGACACCTCTGTGGTATGCTACTGGGCCTGTTCTAGCTGAAATGAGCTAGTGGCAGTCTGTTGGCTTGTTTTCCTTTCTTTACTGCGGCTTTCTGCCAGCTCTTCACTTATGTCCCCTTCTTCTGTCTCATGGTCTATCCTCGGCCTCTTGGCCTCTGGTTGCTGTGATGACCCTGTTGGAGGTGTGACCTCCTCTCTGTCTCTCTTTTTCCCTCTCTCATCATTGAGAGGAGTTTGCAAAACTGGGATTTGAGTTTGTTCAGTTTGTTGTGGAGGGGCCTGCTCTGATTACTGATCCTTTGATGTGCTAGGTTGCCCGGTCTCTACCTCTTGCTGTTCATCCATCTTCTCCTTTCCCTTTGCTATAGTTGTTGTTGCTGGAGCTTGGTGGGTGTCCTCTGCAGTTGGAGCAGTAGAGGTGCCTTCTCCTGCTTGGACTGGTTGCTTGAACAAGACCTGTTGACAAGAATCTAAGTCAAGAGTTTTTTCCAAGTCCTTTACAGTCTGCTCCATTATTTCTTCGTGAGTCAATTCCTCTACTATTGATTCAGGTACCCATTCATCTGGATTGGAAAAGTGTTGTATTTGTGGGATTGGGCAATGCTTATAGGCTAGCATCCTATATTTAACCCTCCTGGCACTGATGAAACCTTCAGGGTCATAAGGGACCCACAAGAAGCTTCTTTTGAGTTTGAGCTGTTGCCCTAGTATTTGATCAGCTTCTTGCCAACCATCTTTCTTGTTCATGACAAATGGACCTAGGTGGTCCCTGAACTTTAGGTTGGCTTTCTTCTTGGCACTGTGAAAGTGTGTCAGATTAGAGTTTATAAGCTGTCTGTAGTACTCCAGGGCAAATAGGCTCATAGGCACATATTTTGGGAGCCTGTAGGGACAGAGCTTACAACCATAAATTCTGATGACAGTGTGATTTTGGTACAAGTACCAATCACCAATTTTGTAACTCCTGGATAGCTGCAAGAGTTTCTGCATATCCTTGGACAATCTGATAGGAGGGGTCCTCTTTAAGAGGCATGTGACTGGATACACAAACTGATCAATGAATTCACAGTATGAGTAGGAGGAATTCTGGACTTGGTGGAAGACTGAAGACCAGAAGATAACGGACCTCCTCTCACCCTATGAGTCTAGCTTCTTGATTGAGCACTGGAAGCAATCTGTTTGATAGTATAAGAATAGGTGGTAGATGTACGAGGAATACTTCAATATTGCCTCCCTCTTCAGTCTTGACAATTGATCATGTATCTTATTGGCAATATATTTGGCATAACTGTACTTCATAGCAGGGGGCTTCACAAGGCTGTATGCAGAGAGCATGACCAGCACAGTTAGATCAACATGCTTATTTGTAGTGAACCCCAGCACAGAGGTTAGCATATCTATCAACAGCTTGCCAACCTCATTGAAATCTGCATAAGAAAAAGGAGGTGGCCTAGAAGGCTGGCAGTCTGCCTTCATGAATTTCCTGGCTATTGCAGCAATGTCTGTGCTAGAGAGCTTGGAGCCCTAATCTAGCAAGTAGTTCATGGAGAAGGGGTATAGCAGCTGGGTCTGCTTGTAGTTCAGCGTCTGGTTGATGGAATCTGGTGTTATATAAAAGAGGATGCTCCTAGATGGAGACTTCACAGCCCTGAGTTTCTGGTCATAATTTTCTGCACAGAGGTGGATGACTTCAGGAAAAATGTTCACAGAAGGCAGGAAGTAGGTGGGTAGATTAGATTCCCAGATGCCATACAGGTCACTGTTGTCTAAGTGACTGTTTCTTAGCTGGCAATATGTTTGCAAGTGATTTCTCTCTGCCACAAAGTCTGTAATGAGGGCATCACTGTCCACTAGTGGCATAGCTTCTAGTTCTCTGTTAGGTGGATTTATAGGAACTACATCTAGAGCAGCTGGAGTGGCCATTGTCTGGTTTTTAACTGGATGTTTACTGGATTTCAAGCCTGGTGTAAATGCTAAGGAATGCTTGCTGATCTCTATTTGCAGTGAGCAGTTTGGCAGTGCACGGAGGCTGTTACAGGTTTAATGAATCTGTGGGGCACTCTGTTTTGAAGAACCAGAGTGTGTTGAGCTAATTAGTTGGTTACTTGCAGGGAATTTCTTTAGCAGGGGTGAGGGAACTGTTAAATTAGTTTTCTAGCCAGTGGCTCAGCTCCTTCAATTTCTTTTTGTGGTGGAATTGTGAATTTTACAGAGGGGCACAGGTTTCTTCAAGCTTTTTTGTCGCGCAGGGGTTTTACTGGCTTCTTAAGTAGATTTCAATGGTGAATTTATCAATGTAGAGCTTTTGACAGAGTTTTTATGCAGGAAATCAGGATAGCAAAGGAGAACAGTGGGTAAAGAGGACGTCTGTGGCAAATACCTGGTTTTAATGGCGTGGGAGTCGTTTGCACCGGTCGAATTGCAGGAATTGCAGGTACTTGGGTTGATAATGGAGGCAGCAGCAACTTTGGTGGGTGGCTTTTGATTTTTGACCATTGTACGTTGATTTTCGCATACAGAGGAGCTCCGGAAATCGTAAACAACAAAGTGAAATAACAGTTAATTCTCGCCTTTTTATGCGTTTTTGGCATATTGGCGCCTTTTTGGTGATGACGTCATGCTGACCTCATCATGGGCCCGGGTACGGATGGGTGACGTGGCAGCTGACGTGGGTGCCCAGGTGGCAATGTCACGGTGGCAGGGTGGACAGAGCGACGGGTGATAGGGACGCGACGTGGAGGCATGGTGGCGGCAAGGATAGGTGACGTCACGCTGACGGGGGCGTGACGTCAGCGCGGGGGGGAAGGCGGTAAGCGGTCTCCCCGGAAGGGCTTAGGGCGGTAAGTGTTGTGTGTGGAGTATGATTGTTCAGAGGTCTTTGTTATAGCCGAATGTATACCCCAGGAAGTTTTGTACACCCCTCCACGCGGGGGTCCGGGGGGGCCCATCCCCCCCGGTTGGGGGGTCCGGGGGCCAGCGGTCCCCCGATGGGGCCTCGGGGGCAGCGCCCCCGAAGCTAAAAATAGATGTAAATTTGCCTTGTAAAAGTATAGTAATTTCTAGTCAATCTGAGCCATTCATTAGGCGGATGATCTGACGGTAGAACCTATGTTTAGTTTAGGGTTTTTTGCCCTAGAAGGCACCCCCTCTCTTTGTATGAGGGCATTGTATTTTGAGGCGGTGATAGAGGTGTATTCTGTGTGTGAGTGGGAAACAGAGAGGTGAGACTATGAGAGAAAACAGAGGATATTACAGCGGCTTTGTTGTAGGTTGTGTCTCTTCATTTTGCTAGATAATAGAAAGGAAGGACTGGCTGTTCGAGGTGGATGTAGCCCAAACTGGGTGAACCATGTATATCTGTGTCTCTCTTGTTTTGTGCATTTTCTGTGTTTATATTTCTGCAATATTTTATGTGTTCCATTGCTCCGTAATATATAATTTTCTAACA
>APFE030826176.1:31626-54991 GCA_000404065.3 Pinus taeda | reverse complement strand
TGCTGCCCTTCCTCAGACCCAATACTCACTGAGAAGCTCCTCTCAATCTTGTGCTATTGTAGTGTGTCTTTCACATATCAATAGCCTTGTTTTTATAACTTTACATTGAGCTAAATCCTTAATCCTAATCTCCAAAGTGATACATGGTTGATATTAAATCTTGCTTCACTTGAGATCAACGATTTATATTAAAACACATTCACTAAAGTAATTTACTTTACTTTTCCTAAGTTTCTTTAGCTCAATCGATGTCACATGGTTCAAGTTCGACGATGATTATGTTCGACTTGAGTTCAAATTTTTTTATGAGTTTTCCATTATTCGTCTAGTATAATTATATAATGCATTATAGAATAAAATAGTAAGAAATCAACATCAGTAAACATAAAAAATGTTATAACAGACATGGAAACTGCAACGATAAATTACAAACTTGAGTTGTGACATGACGTTATAAGTTTTGATCTATGGAAGTGGTCAACAGCTATGGGGTTCGACGAGGTTTGTTGAACCTCAATTTTTTTTAAGGTTCGCCAAAATTTGATTCTCAAGGTTAAAGTTCGCCGATCCTTGTGACATAGAGCTAAATAAGCCAACATAATAATATGTGCTTTTCCTAAGTTAGACTTAGTCTATGTTACACTAGCAACTTTCTCACACTAGAGCATGTACCTAAGGAGACTATGGGTGAATTTTGCAGGCCTAGATACATAGGCTTGTGCAAAAGTGTAGAAATTTTGAATAATATGACACTTATTCACAGAGATTATCTTGATTATACACTATTTGCGGAATCATGCATATACATAACCTCCTCTACGTTAATCAACAATTTAGCAGTATTCAGAAACATACACATGTGCATATTGAAGCATCAATCACACATATCAACACAGTATGTACCCGGGGAAAGCATAAAGCTGAAAACCCCACAACTATTTGTATATTATATTGATTGAGAACATGTAACAATACATAGTACAATACTCCTCACAAGTACTCAGTACTATCTCCACCTATTACACACAAACTAGCTCAGATCTAAATCAATCACTGGCTCAAATCTCCTCTGCTGCTTGCCTGCCTCTACTGCACAATCCCTGCTGAGAATAGATGTGAATGACACCAAATGTGTGATCCAAATTCGTATTCCCTTTGGTTATACCACGCAATCCTCATTGGCAATACTCAATCCATGCATATGCAAATCTCATGCACAACTATAGTCACAACTGACAACTGTTTTTCCCTTTCACTCATCTCTAACACTTGTCTCCATTGAACTATCCATGCACTGAGTTAATTGATGTATTCCTCAGTTGATTCATGAGTTAATAATTAGTGAATTAATTAATAATTAATTCACACCACTCATCTCTAGTGTATTTGTTAGTTAGACTAAATACAACTACTTCAACTAAGTCAAACTGAACACAACTCCATTAACTGCTCATCCAACTCCACAGAACTCAATCAATGAAGTTCTAACTAAAGTCCTCCATGGAATAGCTCAAGTAACCCATAAGAAAAACGTATTTCCTTCTGGCAGTTGCATGTGCCACATCTGTAGCTCGAACGGAAGTGCTCCAAGAGAATAAGATAATGTTTATAGTCCAACTATTATTAAGAGCTAATAATATTCGACTGTTCTATTTTTAGCCTGGCAGTCTAAAAATAGACTCCGCCTATATGTCTAAAAATAGAGGTCCATCTATTTTTACCAACTTGACCAATCATCCACAAATAGCATCCTGCAACTCATAGACCATGATCCATATGTCTAAAAATAGACTTTGCGCCAAAAATAGCCTGCGGGCCCACTTAGTGAAGGCGACTTCTTTCCACTAAGCTCCATCATCTTGTTGCATTCTCAACAAGAAGTACTTTCCCAATCTATAAACATTAGCACCAAATGCCCTCAATTTAAGTTTCCAACCTCCAAGGTGTACATCACATATTCCCAAGCTACCAAGATAAGTTCTCCCTTTTTAGTGCCTAACAATCCTCTTCCTAGGTAGGCATCCCCCTTATTGATCAATTGACTCTCCCATTTTGCGTATTTAATGGATTAATCATAATGTGAATTATGGTAACAACCTCCTAGTTAAATGTGCTATCCACTCTAACTAAGGTCAATCATCCACTTAAACTGGGGCATCTATATGTCCATGAAGCATCACCAAAGGGATAAGAGACCTAGTGTTCTCCTAGCAAAGTAAAAAGACTTTTAAAGTAACCCCAAAAGCCAACACTCCCTTTTTATGAGTTTTTTTTTGTAATGCTAATTAAGTCCCTTTAAATATGTAACCTAGAACTTTGGGTGCCTCCACAAGGTATAAATAATACTCATTCATCATGAGAGAACATCATACATGATCTACAAGAGTAATACCCAAAAGAATAGGTCCACACACTTCCAACATCCAAGTTATAATTTTCCACATAATAGGTGTGTCTCTCTCCAAGAAATCAACTAAGTAATTTGCAACTTGTCTTTAAAATGGTGACCATGTAAGGAGAATACAACAAAGCCACTTGGTTTATGTTTATGTCACCAAACCGAGTCACTATTAGGGGCTCAAAAAGAAGAATGACCATCTGTGAAATCAAAGGAACATAACTTTGGATCATTTCTTCCTATCAAATTATGAAATCACTGGAGGACACATAAGACATTAACAATAACTTGTTAAAAATTCAACATTCTTAAAGTCATCATCATGGGCCAAAATCTTTTGGCACCACATCAATAGTTGATAAGGATAGCTTGCAAATATGACCACATCTTCAACAAGACCAATACAAGATGAGACGATCTATCAAATCACAAGATAAAATTTGCATTAATATCAACTTGTTTATCTTGAAACACAAGCTCATCGTAAGATTAACAAAAGACCATAAAGGGTCATTATCAAAATGTGAGCATGATAATTCCTCTTGAGCACCTCAAAACCTTTAGCAATTGAGGAAACAACTTCAACAAGGTCACCTATTTCTCATGAGAGGATCCCATGGCAATAATATCATCGTGGTGAACATCCTATACCTAAGGGATATCAACAACCTAGTTATCGATTCTCATCACTAACCCTACTCATGACAAACTTGGAATTAGTGAATGATATACACCATCACAAACTTGAAACTATCTCCAAGTTGTGTCTTCAATACCTTTATTTAGTGCAAAACACTCCAAATGTATAGTACACATTAAGAATACAACATGGAAGATCCATTTTCCAAGACCTGATAAAAAATAAAAATGCACAAGATCACCAATAGTTTAGTATCACACTAGTGATCAAATCAATGCTCGATCCCTTTTCAAATGAACATGATGTATAATCAATACCATCCCCAAATAATAACATTGGAAGCTCCCTACATTTGTAACAATCCTTAACATTGAGGAAGGTGGCCATTCTTGAAAATCCTTAAGTCACAACAAAACCAACATATATTAGTCAATAATCATTAATCTTTCATAAACTAAATCAACTCCTGAGCTGCAAAAATCAATTTGACAATTCAACTGTCAAGTATCCATACTATAGGCATCAATCCACTCCAAACATTGGCACCTACTAGAAAAATCAATGAACTATCATAAGTTCCCATATGGTTCATACCCCCAAATTATATACCACATACAAACAATCAATGAAGTAGATTCTTCCCCTATCACATGTGAAAACACATTCGCATCCATTGGAACAAAATAGCCATTTATTACAGGGCCTCTTGGGCATCCCACCAAAAATAAATATATGACATTCATGAATGAAGTAGAACGCAATGGTATCCACTTCAACAAATCAACCACCTATGAAAAGTCATCTTGGGCATCTCACCTACTAAAAATATATCCATACGAAGTAGATTAACCACATATCATAGATGGGAACACATTGGCATCCAGAGGAACACCTTGACTTAGACCTATTGTAGGTCCTCTTGACCATTTCACCCATTAAAAATAAATCCTCTCAGAAGCGAAAACATGCCATCTCCATAAGAGTAACTAGAGTTTCAACCTATCACACCCTTCACGAGTGCAAAGGCTTGCTCATATGAAGTACATTAGCGTTTCACTACCAAACAACCACTCCCAAGAATAATGATTGAAATATTTGGACTTTAAATGGGGGAGAAGACAATCTCAGTCCAAAAAGCTTTGATACCATGTATACATTTTAGAAATATAACAATAAATGCAATGTAGAAATTTAATCTCATTTGTTTGAGGTTTCTTGGCTCTAATTCTCATGAAATTTCAATGACAATGTTGACTTGAAATATTAAATTACAATAATGATATTTTTCTTTACTTCAACCCAATTTCGGCTAACAATGTAAGAGAAGAAACACTATATGAGTGTATCTCAATATCACAATGCTCGTGGCACTCTTTTTGAGGCGTATAACAATTATGAAATGCCTCATTACAAAATATTATAATGGCCACAAAATTGCTTCTTTATCTTTTAGATATATGTTAGATCACTAACCAATTTAGCAATACGTTATGTCAAATCAACATGAACCACAAGTGTGGAAATCTACTCAATCAAGAAGATAATATAGCCTGAAAATCAAATTTACAAGGACAATATTTGGACACCTAAAAACTTCACATATATGAAAGATATAAAGTGCATATCAACAATTTTTTTTCTCATTTTTATTTTTGCATCAATGTATGTTCTTACCTAAAAAAACCTTGTTTTTTCAATGTTAAAACTTTAACATGGCTAAATAAACAAAATTTCATTTTTTTTTTGAATTTCAATGATAATGGTGTTAGATCCTAGTTAACTTACCTAGAAAATGCAATTTTTCTCCGTTTTTCATTTTCCAAGATTGCACAAAGCACATTGCAAAGAGCATACATAGAAAAGAAAACACTTTCAATCATGTTTTTGACATATCGATATCACACAAAGAACATGAAAAATGGTATATGTAGATTGGAAAGAGTAGAAAACTGAGAATAAAAATGTAATATCAAAATATGAACTCAAAAAATAAATTAAAATACTGTATATAGACTTTATACCTTCAATTTTGATAAAAAAATCCGTATCTTGGGAAAATAGAATTATTTTGAGGTGAAATGAAAAAAATTCAATGTAATGGAATAGCTTTCTCAATCCTAGAAATGCATAAAAATACTAGAAATAATTTTTCTTGTTGCATGCAATAACACATGCTCAATATGCTGATCAATAAGGGGAGAAACTCTTCAAATGAGTTTTGATACCATTAGAAAAAAGGGTATTCCATGTAGGATGAACATCCTCAATAACAACACAGATACCATATCAAATATCTTAACAATAGTGTTTTTACATGGTTAAAACCATCTAATGGGAAAATAATCCACGATCCTAGCCAATGTGCCCAGTTGATGCAATTTATTAATGTAAATGAAAATTTGTATAGAAGAGATTTACTCACATTGATAATCAACAAATGACCCTCCATGCTATTTAAATAAGGACCATGGGCCAATTAGGTGCTAAGCCATGGTTTAATAGTTGTTAGTACCAATGAGAAGATGAGTCGTTAGATAATTTTTTGTTTAAAACATAACATGGCCATTGGATTACATAACTACAAATTTGTATTAAAGAAACAATTTTTTACCTAAAGACATTAGAACAAGTTGATATTAACTAACTTCTAAGTGTTAAAATATCCTAACAACTAGAAACATGAATGTGGATAGTAGGAGCATTTGACTAGAAAGTCGGGTATTTAGGATTGAAGGGTATGTCTCTAAGATAGATAACTTGTGTGAATAGGATTTTATGGTCAACAAATTGAAAGAATAGGTCCCTATGATCAATGATATGTAAGCAAAGTTTTCCAAAATCAATGAAAAATTACGACTCATCCTTACAATAATATCAGAAAGGGGGAATTGGTAGGAGCCACTATTGTATTAGGTAAGTGATGAATCATCTACAAAAGCTAAGAATTGCATAGGGCTACATTTTTTAGGAGAATCAAAAACATATATTACATGGATCACCTAAAGTATTTTTAGAAAAATTTAAATGTTCCAACCCAATATGATGGATTACCTAAATGTAATAGTACTATTCCCTCCAAGGTATTAACGATGAACTTTTGAAAGATGTAGGCTATCTAGTACACATTTTGGAGGGTTTTTCGACAACTTTTCTGATCAAAATTACTTAGAATTTGGCAAGAATTTTTTGGAATCATAAGTTCGAGTTGTAAACTCTCTACAGTTTGAGTGCCCTAGGGGTTTTTCCACATTCTAAATTCAAATATGCAGTCAAAAACCCATTTTAAACAAAAAAATAAATATTTGACCAAAGTAAAGTTTAATGGATTCCAGCCAAAACCTCCAAAAATTATCATAGATAGACAATTCCCTTTTGAAAATTTAGGGCACATTTATTGGATATAGTTTGTAAAGGCCATATATGATCACATGAATCAGTGACTATTTTTTTTGCGGTGGAGGCCAAGTTGTGCAAAATGACTACAATTAAAAGCTTTATTTCTTTCTTAGAGAAATTAGATATTTACATAGAAGGTATAACTAATAATTTTTTCAAAGAATGTTTGCTTAGTGTTTAAGGGATAATATTCAAACACAATCCCATATGTCTCACCCATTATATGGATAGAGGCCTCTTAGTATCTAGAGAGCATATGTGGTGGTAACTGCCTAGGCCAAATTATAATACATGAGCTTCAATAGGGAGGGTCATAAACACATCCTCAAGGGTCTCCAAGCTAGTTCACTTGAAATTATCAAGGCTCCACAATTTCAATAAGAGTTTCACCTTGGATTGTGAGGTCTCCAAATATGGACTTGGAGTAGTGTTGATACATAAATAGTAATCATTGTTATTCACCTAAGCAATTTTGTGACTAAAAAATGGGAAATTACACCTATGAGAAATAAATTATGGATATGCTTCATGCCATTAATACATGACACTTGCATCATGTTGAGAGGTGCTTCCAAATAAACATGAGAAATTGTAGCTTGAAGTACCTTTGGAACAATATATTTCACTAGAGAAACACAAGTGGGTCACTAATATGGTAGGTTATTATTATGGGATAATATACACGAACGGAAAGGGGTATGTGGTGATTTATGTTTTATTTAGGAAACATGAGAAGGTAGGGCCCCTCTTTGCGTTGTACTTGCCAATACTAAATTGGATTACTAATACTAGACAATAATGGTTGGCTATTGACAAGTTTGTTCACTTCATTGAATGATTCAAGGACCATAACCCCTCATTATGCTTCACAACATGACACCTTGAGGTATAAAGGGCATAATTATTTGGCATATAATTCTATTTGAAAATAATTGTTGTTGCTAAAATTTCATTCCTCTCTCACCATGGGACACTTAGGATTGTCAAAAACATACAAATGAATTAAATGGTCCTTTCAGGAAACCATTAAAAAGAGCATCTACACCTTAATAGCTAAACTTGACACGCGTAAAACCTAAAAAAAGGGTAAATGAAGAAGACACTAGGGCAATTTAGTTACTATTGATCCCTACGACTATTTGGACTAATAATTAAACAAATTTATAATGGCCCTTCCTAAACCTAGAAAAAATCTATCATCATGGTACTAGTTTGTCACCTTTCCAAATATGCTCTTTTTTTTTCTTACAACACCCTTTATACCATCCACTATTACTCAAGTATTCATGGATTATATTTTTAAATCACATGGAATACCTAATTCTATCATGATGGAGCATGATTCCACCTTCAATAATAAGTTCTAGAATAACTTTTTTAAACTACAAGGCACATAATTGAAAGTGCACATAACTTATCATCCCTCAAGGGATGGTTAAATAAAGGGGGTTAGTAAGTTCTTGGAAACTTATTTGAGGCATTTTACATATGATTGACAAGGTCAATGGTTTTAGTGGCTACGGTTGTGGCAGTGATACAATACTGCATATCATGGTGCTATCTAAATGTCACCATATGAAGCTATCTAGGGCCTAAATCCTCCCTCAGTGACTTCCTACTTACCAGATGCATCTAATGTGTATGAAGTGGATTACATGCTTAACACTAGAGCAATCATTCTCAATATTCTTAAAGATATTTTTTGTTAGCTCCAAATAAAATGAAGCAATACGTAGATTAACACCAATTTAGGCACTCTTTTGAAGAAGCGGATTAGGCTCTTTGTCTCAAACATTATAAGAAAACACCTCTCAAATAGAATGATGTAAAATATTGAAGTTATATTCCAAATAGGGATATAATATGTATAGGTATAATAATTGTGATAATAACCATAAATCGTTATTATGTAATTATTAATGTATAATAATGATAAGGCACATCCTTTATGAAAGACATGATCTATCACCCACCATGTGTATTTATACATGCCTATATGTTCAATGATTCATGAATTGGATAAATATATTCTTATAATAAATATTCGTTAAAATATGGATTACCTTGTGCATTCTTTATATGAGGTAGACTACAAGGTCTACTTCAAGGGGTGTTGGAGTGGATTTTTTGCTGGCCAATGGTAACTATGTGTGTGTGTGCACATGTGTGTGTATTATTTTTCTAATGACATAAAAAAAATAAGAGATTTGCATATTCCCATAATAAAAGAAAAATGAGAGAATAAGAAGTTGTTGGTGCTCAAATTGTCCTAGTAACTAAGGACAACCTGAGACCCCATCACTGAGGATTCCAAGAATCCTCCCACTTCAGGCTAAAGGGATGGCCTCCCTTAGCCTCAGGGGGTCTTCCCTGGTAATAATATTAACTAAAGAATTATTCAATTTAGGAAAACAAATAAGGCCAATTTACATATATGGAAGTGTGTCTTTTAAAGGAATAGAGGTTAAACTTTGGGAAAGGGAACTTATAGTAATTAAAAGATAAATAAACATGATTAAAACCTTAAGTATGCAATGAGAAATGCCATAACAAAATTAAGAGATGAATATGACAAAAGAAAAGGAAAAATGAAAGAAATGTTAGCTGTACTTGTACTCCATTTATTGGCTGCTCATCATGATGAAAAAGAACAAAATAGAATAACATCACATGTTATTACATTCCATTTTCACTCAAAAGGAAAGAATTAAGGCATGTTCATTTACTGATAGTATGAATATATGAAAAGAAATAAATCATCTAATTGTTGTGACAAAATGTGTAGAATTTTCTCTACAAAGCAGCTAGCTCACTGATATCATGTAGAAATTTCACCAGCAGAACAAACTGATATATGCAATGTACTAAAGCATAATACTAGATCTACATCTACCATAAACTTTGCAGAAGCTAATCAACCATGAGAAACATCAAGCATGAACACATATAACTGATAAGAAGGAATCAATCACACATAACATAGATATATCACTGGGGAAAGCACCAGCATAAAACCCCAACACTGTATTATCAATCAAGTGGAGATCCTCAACAACATACAAAAAGAATTAGCTCAATAGCTATCCTGTTCTCTCTGTAATCAGAAGATTAAAATCACGGACTACCTAGGCCTCAATATATAGGCTGTAAATTGGCCTAATCATACCTGATGTCACCTCAGGTCCAACTATGTAGTCATAGAAGAAAATAGATTCCTTCCTCATGCAAGGAGTACTTACTAGAAATATCCTATCATCTGATAGTATACTGTCCCTCATCTGATATAATCGGGTCTTTGTCTGAATTGCCATGCATTAGTTATTCATGAGAGAATACTCAGTTATTTGAAAATAATAGTTGTCACATGCATTCAAGCATCAACAAACTATATCTCAATAAGCTAACAACCTGTTAAATTAATCTAACTGGACTTGACTAAGTCAACTGATCCTCTCAATATAGAACTGAACCTTATCTCCTTTAATCAAGGGATAAATTCCTAAATCAAGAGAGAAAATAATTGCATGATTTCACAAAGACTTCAAGTTTAATTTTCCATAACTAATTAACTCATGGAGATTAATTAATTAATATTTTAAACTGCTGTTAAGACCAAATTCGTTTTTACTTCCTATAGTTAGACTAGGGACTGCTAAAAATAGGAAGGGACCCATAAATGCTATTTTTAGAAGATTCTTTTTTTAGCAGTTTCACCTCTCACCCATGGTGGCCAAAATGCTCATTGGCCAAACTGTTTTTTTTATACATGCTATTTTTAGCAGATCTATTTTAGCACTTTCTAAATTTAGCATTTCTTGTTGCATATTTTTCAACACTCCCTGTCAACAAGAAAGGCTTCCTCTCGAACTCGATCCTGTAACTCTGGAATGTTCTGCATGCAACACATCTACCAAGTCCGATTGCTCCTGAAACTCTCAAAACAAAAAAAACTCCCAACTGACCTCTCTTTTGGGCTAGAAACATACTCTGATGCTGAAGCTCTACCTGCTACTGACAAGTGCTCCCTCTCTGACATCTGCACTACTGCAACATCTCCATGCATCTCGCACCATTGCACACCTCTTTGTGCCACCTAGCACTGTGCAACACACTTGTGCCTCTCGCATTGTTGCAACCTGCTAGCTATGCGCTGTCTTGGGATTCCTTACACTATCGCTCTCTCTGCCACTCCATCCACATCTGTCTACCTAATTAGTCAGTTCTTGCTACTCCACATCGAGGCTCCTGTAGCAAGGTCTCATCCAAGAGGTTGGGTACCTCAAGGATCCCACCCCTCCTCCTTGGGATGATCACTCTATATCGCCCCACCTCCTACTTGGAGGTATGGCTGCATGTGATCCCTCTGCCCACTTGGCTCGAAGTTTCCCCCTACTGGAGGTTCTTGCATGAGTAGATGTCTCTACTCGATCTCCACTCAGCTTCCCCTGTTGTGGCTGCTCCACAACCTCCTGAAGCTACTGCACCAATCGTGGCTCCTCCACAATTGTTTGAGACTTCTTCTGGCACTGCGTGTTGAGAAGTAACATACCCTCCCTCTCAACCACTAAGTCTCTATCAGTTGCCTTGCTGCTAAAGGATTTGCATGCATCTTGAACCTTAAGAGCATACAAGTTCTTGACCTGTGAACTGATTTGTTTCACCTATCTAGTGATGATGTGTCTAAGGAAAACCTTTCCCTTACTGAAGACTTCATCATAGCCTCTATCTTCCAGCATCACGATCGACACTAATTTTCTCTTCAGTCCTGGTACATACTTGACATCAGTTAAGGTAAGGCGAGCTCCATGCTCCCTCTAAAAAATAACTGTGCCTACACCTGAGACATATACTTTTCATCATTACCCATCGCTATGAGTATCTGGAGATCTTTCTCCTCCAAAGTACTGAACAAAATCTTGTCGCCGGTCATGTGGAAAGAAGCTCCACTATCATGAAACCAACCACTTCCCACCATGGATGAAACCATGCATGCGAAGAGTGTGAAATCCAACTCAAACTGTGAAGAAAGTGCCTCACCTTTAGATCCTTCCCCGGATCCCTTCTTGGATTTCCTCTGTGGAAAATTTGTAGCATAATGGCCCATGTCATGACAATGAAAGCATTGCACTTTCGATTTGTCAACCTTCTTCCCACCATTGGAAGAACTGGATTCGGAAAGGGAAACTTTCTCCTTCCCCTTCTTTGCCTCACTCGCTAATGCACAATTCTCCTCATCCTCCATGGATGAAGAACTGTCTCTAGTGCTCTGTTTGATCTCCTCTTGCATCAAATCTGACCATAGTCATTCCCAATCTGGAAGTTTCACCCTTACATTAACCGAGTCCTAGTAGCTATGCCAACTCACCATATCATCATCAGCTGTCATGACCCCTACACTTCCAAGCTCATCCCTGCATGTGATGAGCTTAGTCAGATACATAGAGATCGTCTCATCCTTTTCACACTTGATCTTTCGAAGTTTGTCCTTCAGTGCCAACTTCCTCTGATCACTACTATTCTGATATAAATATTTCAATGTTTTCCACATTGCATGCGGAGTCTCCTTCCCATGGAGACTCGAGACAATGTGATCTCGCACTCCCTCCAAGAGAATTCTCCTAGCTCTAGCCACACACTTCTTCCATTTCGCCAGTTGAGTAGCATCAGTAGGCTTAGGGACTTCTTGATCAATGAAGTCCTTAAGGCCGTTATCTTCCAATACTGCCTCCATGCGATCCTTCCAAGCTATATAGTTTAGGCTACCATCAAGGGCGTACTCAAGCCTCAAACCATACAACGCCATCAGTGAAATAGATGTGATAAGAACTTGAGATCTATATCCCGAATAATAAACTTCAAATTCCTTCTTGTATACCGTTCTTCCTTGATCACCTGTGCTCCGATACCATGTAGAATTTTCTCTACAAATCAGCTAGCTCACTGATATCATGTAGAAATTTCACTTGCAGATCAAATTGATATATGCAATGTACTAAAGCATAATACTAGATCTACATCTACCATAAACTTTGCAGAAGCTAATCAACCATGAGCGACATCAAGCATGAACACATATAACTGATAAGAAGGAATCAATCACACATAACACAGAATATATCATTGGGGAAAGCACTAGCATAAAACCCCAACACTGTATTATCAATCAAGTGGAGATCCTCAACAACTTACAAAAAGAACAGTTCAATAGCTATCCTGCTCTCTCTGTAATCAAAAGATGAAAATTATGGACTACCTAGGCCTCAATATATAGGCTGTGAATTGGCCTAATCATACCCGTTGTCACCTCAGGTCCAACTACGTAGCCATAGAAGAAAATAGATTCCTTCCTCATGCAAGGAATACTTACTAGAAATATCCTAGCATCTGATAGTACACTGTCTCTCATCTGATCTCAACTGGGTCTTTGTCTGAACTGCCATGCATCAGCTATTCATGAGAGAATACTCAGTTATCTGAAAATAATAGTTGTCACATGCATGCAAGCATCAACAAACTATATCTCATTAATTTAACAACTTGTTAAATTAATCTAATTGGACTTGACAAAGTCAACTGATCCTCCCAATATAGAACTGAACCTTATCTCCTTTAATCAAGGGATAAATTCCTAAATCAAGAGAGAAAATAATTGCATGATCTCATAGAGACTTCAAGTTTAATTTTCCATAACTAATTCACTCATGGAGATTAATTAATTAATATTTTAAACTGCTGTTAAGACCAAATTCGTTTTTACTTCCTATAGTTAGACTAGGGACTGCTAAAAATAGGAAGGGGCCCATAAATGCTATTTTTAGAAGATCTTATTTTTCGCAGTTTCACCTCTCACCCAAGGTGGCCAAAATGCTCATTGGCCAAACTGCTATTTTTAGACATGTTATTTTTAGTAGATCTATTTTTAGCACTTTCTAAATTTAGCATTTCTTGTTGCACATTTTTCAACAAAATGGTGATAATCAAGTCAACTACCACATTGCCAACACATATATGGATTCAAGCACATAAATTACAAGAAATAAAAATGAAGTAAGGAGCATACATTGCCTAATATGTATCTTAGCATGAAATATTGTAGTAAAACTAATGAATAACAAGTGTTTTTAGTGAATAAAACAATACAAAACATAAAATTCCTAACTTTGATTCATCCGATAATATTAATATATGAAATGATAAAAAATTACGTAAGGTACTGCAATGTAAACAAGCAATAAGGTCCCTTGTATAAATCTCAAAATGCATTAATGTATACACACATAAAATAGAATGAAAATGAAAAGAAACACTGAAAAATTACTATTTTCAAATTGCATACCAAAAGGCTATAAAACATTACCGATCGGTCTATGCATCAAGTGCAATCAGACCGTCTTGTATCATAAGTCTATTCTTGCTTCCAAATTTGTTCCTCTAGGCCCCATCTAGAATGAGAAAATTAGGGATTTTATACAAAGATTTGAATCGCTTCCAAATTTGTCCCTCCAACCCCCATCTAGAATGAGAAAATTAGGGATTTTATACAAATATTTGAATCACTGCGTTACGTAACTGTTACATAACTATTTTTTTAATATTCTAATGTAAAGGGAAATGAGAATAATCTCTTTCTTAGCTTTAGTCAGATGAAACATTAAAACTGTTTGTAATTTGTTCCTTGGCTCCACATATTTAGATTCTCATTAAACCACCATAAATACTCCTCAACCATGTGATAAAATCCCTACTCCTCAACCATGTGATAAAATCCCTTGATTCTAAAGCATATTTCACATGAATTTACACAGGTAAATGCAACCTAAAATAAGCCCTCAAATAGAACATAAACGAATTTGAGACAAATATTTTCATGAAGATAATTCATAGTGAAGAAAACCCTAAAATCACAACTAAGGAGTTAGCTTAATAAACTGAGGGATTAGAGTCAAATTAAATCAGCGATTGTCTTATTATGTCGGGTGAGGAATAGGTAATGCTTTAAGGAGTGAGGAATAGGTAATGCTTTAACGAGTGCTTATTCACCCGATGAAATCTCATCCACTAATCTTGTTTTCAAGAAGGGCTAACATTTCATATCGGGTGGAAGATGTTAGGCGAGTTAAATGTTTTACTCCACCCCGATGACATTAATACGAATGAAGTGGGACTTATTAAAATTTAAAATTAAAGCATTTGTTAATGTTTTGATATAAGTCTTAGTCCAATTTGATTCAAGCATATCTATGAATAAATCTATTAAAAATTTGATAAATGGTTTTAAATATTTCTTGGACACTCGTTTAAATAAATGGATTAAAATTTACTTCTTTAATGACCCTAAATGGATTCAAATAATAGAGAGTAAAGATGTTAATGCTGATAGCTATATTTCTTTATTATTTATATATTTTCTGAGATTCATGCCTTTAAAATAATACAAATTTAAATAGATGATTTAAATTTCTAAACTTTGTGTTATATTTTAACCTTATAACATTTAGATATGAAAGTGAAGGACGAGATTTAAGAAGTAAATCACCAGTAAGATTATATGTGGTAGGAAAATTTACTATTAGTGAAACCATATTTTATAACATTTATTACTTTTGGATATTGTTCTCTTTTTTTGGACATTATTTCTCTATTTTTATGAGTTCTTAGTGATAATAATAACATCTCAATTATGTTTATTTACATATACTTGTTAGGAATACAAATGTTAATAACTTTTAATGATATACCTTAATTAATGAATTTAATCTTTTAATTGTTGTGTTTTAAATTTATATGTGATTTAAAAAATTAAAACCATAATAAGGTATTACATATGCATATTCATAGTGTGACATTTCTTTAACATTGCATAGTTATAAGCCGTACTTAGTTTTGTTCTAATCTTTTTTAGTAATTTCCCTTTATATTCTAGGAAGTCGAATAAGGTGGGAGAACTGGTGGTGAGCGAGTACCTACCTAGAAATGAAGGATGTTAAGACCTGAGTTAGATTTTCAATCACAACGTAGAGGTGACGACTGTTGTGGAGAAAATTGTGTAGAACAAAAAACAAGGAAAATAGGAAACAAATGATCTTGAAAGCTTGCAGATAGGTGTATTTAATTTAGAAATTCCCTGCTAAATATAGATGGGACAGCTGTCATGATTTCAATCAAATAGGGATTAAATATTCTCCAATGTCAATGAAACATCCCATCTATCGGGTGGGTCAGATGGATTAAACATCACACAAGTATAAGCTCGACAACAATTGACAAGGTGTAAGATGGGTGGTTGAGATTACATTAGGTTGGAGATAGGTGTTATCATCTGTGAATATTTGGACCCGATGCTATTATAAACCATTGATTATGTGAATGATAGACGGTCAAATCTCATGGGGCATAGGGGGCATGTTAACACCCTTGCTCCTTTCTTCCCTATGGGAATGAGAGCTGTCAGATGAAAACAAATGAAACGACTAGGAATTATCGGGGAAAAGTGAGTTGTTTAGCTAGTGAGCATGTCCCTCCTGATGGCATGTATCAATCGTTAGTTTGAAGCAAGAGGGAAAATATTCGCAGATTAAGCTCCTGGATAAACAATCCAACAAACAGGAATATTCTAAGGAGAAATTTGATGTCAAGAATATAAGAGGAGCTCTATGATAAGAGAGGCACAAGGAAAAACTAAAAGAGGGAGCCAAGATCTAATTGGGGTCAAATTGGTGAAAACATTTGGCTCCAACTGGGGATGATTCTCTCTTGCGGAGAATCAATAATGTAGACTAGAAGCCTTTGTATTGGGCATGGAGTAAAAAAAGGAAAATGAAGAGACAAAAAAAAATAAAAGGAAAATATTTTGCATCTCAAAGGCTCATTCAATCGATAGCAAGAATGAAACATAAATATATCTAAGGTCCTAATACGTATAGATTAACAAATTTTATTATTATTTACATACATAAAAGACATTTGTTTGTATATTAAGTATCTCAAGGTAGCTATGATAATTTTAAGGTACATGATCTCAAAAATCATAAATGTATCACTTCATAAGAACATCCAACACCATAATAAGTCATACCTACTTAAAGTTGATGATTAAGAAATTGCATAAACCGCTGATAGAGAGCATTTATAGCCTCGATGGAGATGTCAGCATGCCCCATTGGAATTTACCTCAATGGAATGAGTGGGAGTATTACACACTAGATTTTAATCTAATGCCACTGGCTCCGCTGTCAGCGAGCGTCTATAGCCCCGACGAAGATACTAGCATGCCCCACTCAAGAAAACATCAGTTCTTATACCTAGGGTAGAATGGTGATAAGGGAATGTCTCATGCATGCTTTGTAGAAATTTTGAATAATTTAACACATATTCAACAGAGATTATCCTGATCATGTACTATTGCGGAAAACATACACAATACATAAGCTCCTCTACGTTGATCATCAATATAGCAGCATCAATAACAATAAAACATCAAGAGCATTCACACATTAACACAGTATGTATCCCGGGGAAAGCATCTCGCTAAAAACCCCAACTATCTGTATATTAATGATTGAGTCATGTAACATTACACAGCATAATACTTCTCACAAGTATCTCCACCTCTGTTACACACAATACAGCTCAGATCTGAATCAATCACTGGCTCAAATCTCCTCCGCTGCTTGCCTGCCTCCGCTGCTCAATACCTGCTCAAGAACTGATGATAATTCCAAGGCAACCACGTCTTTACTTGGAAAAATCACGTGAACACAAGCTACAATGTGGGCAAACTCATTGGCATACTCAATCCCTGATTTGTGCAAGATCTGGTGCACAACTATAGTCACAACTGATAGCAATCTGATTCTCTAACACCTGTCCCTGCTGAACTGAACATGCACTGACATGCAACTGAGTTAACTGATGTATTCATTAGTTGTATTATGAGTTAATAACTTGTGAATTAATTAATAACTAATTCACCCAACTCATCTCTAGTCCATTCGCCAGTTAGACTAAATACAACCAGTTTAACAAAGCTAAACTGAACACAACTCCATCAACTGCACCTCCAGTCCACTAAACTCAACTTACTTGAGTTCTAACTGAAGTCCTGCACGCAAATATTAGTCATCCCATAGGTAACCAAGTATTTCCTTCTGGGATCTACATGTACCACATCCGTAGCTCATCCTGAAGTGCTCCAAGAGAATAAGACAAAGTTTATAGTCTAAATATTATTATGAGCTAATAATATTTGACTGTTCTATATTTAGACTGAGCAGTCACTCCGCTATGATCTAAAAATAGAAGTCCATCTATTTTTCCAAACTTGATCAATTATCCATAAACAACAACCTGCAATCCATAGACATGATCCATATGTCTAAAAATAGACATAGTCTAAAATTAGACTTGCGCCAAAAATAGCCTGCGGGCCCACTTAGTGAAGGCGACTCTTTTCACTAAGCTCCATCATCTTGTTGCAATCTCAACATGCTTGTGATGTGACTAACTATTTCCACCAAAGTTTTAATTGAATTTTATGAAATATCAATCTTATGGTTATAGGTCTAGCTCTTATGACTTAATGTGATCCCTTAGTATTTATGTGTAAGTAGTATGGAAAAGGAATGTGGTGAGAAATATTCAATATGAAGGTGAAATTACTAATAAATTAAGTTTTGATCCCTTTAAAGATTATTACCCCTTAAACATGATTTACAAACCAAGTATTTAAATACGTATTAAAAATATCGTTAATATAGTTAATATTAAGGACTCATATACATGTATTCCCTTCTATTTTGATCTCATAAAGACTCTTCAAGATGCAAAAAAACCTTCATATTTATTCATTTTAAACCTACAAATAATAAAAGGTTTATTTATATACGCTGTATTTCAATGACAATTTTTATCAAAAAAATAGAAAATCTAGTGTAACCAAACATAAATTTTATCAATAGCTAACTTCCTAACACTAGGCTCCATTCTTAACGAAAACTGTAATATAGGAAGCAAAGAGTAAGTTTCTTCAACTAACATGCTTCCTAAAAGAGAGCAGGTATAAAAGTGGTATGAGATTGATGTTCTTTTAAAAATTTCATTCATCCATTCCTCCACAAAGTCATGATATCCCATTTGAAAATTTAAATGATTAAAAATATCAAGCGTGAAATGTTTAAAAATTATTTCATAGGAGGGATTCTTGTTGTTTTCTAAAATGGTGATAGAGTTAGTCCCACAACATTCTTTAGATTCATGATTTAAAACATATAAAGAGTATTCTTTGAAAAAGTGATGCAGGAGCATTCAACCCAATAATATCATTGTATTTTAGTAAGACATAGGGGTATTGGGTTTCCAAGGAAGTTGGTTTCCTAAGTGTGAATTAATGTAATTATTTAGGCTTTTGAGTGATTTTAATGAGAATAGGATTTAATTGAATATTGTGAGACATATTTGTAAATATTCTCGAATGTAGGAGAACATGAGAGATTTAGGATAGTTGAGAGATTGAGGGATTTGAGAATTAATTATAAAACTTAGATTAGGAGTTAGTTCATGATTTTGTGGATTGGAGAGGATCCTTAGAGATAAGGAAGAGATTCTAGGATTTTGTTGAGGAGTTTATGGATCTAAAATAGGAATTGGTTTTAGAATCCCTTTGTATAAATGTAAGCCTAAAGGAAATATTAGGTCAGATAGTCAGATGGTTAGTTAACTGGTTAGATAGATTTGATTGTAAAATAGAGGCCACTAACATAGAAAATCAGGCCAGAGAGAGACATAGAGTCTCAATATGTAATCATTTGTTTTTATATTTATATACAAAGAATTTGATTCTAAACTGTGTGGTGCGTATTGATTTATGGCATGATGAATTATGAGTGAATCAGAGTATTTTGTGTGATAGAGGTTGCAAGTGGAGTTCGACAAAATACACAGAGGAAAAGAATGATATGAAGAATTATAATGGATTGTTTGAATCCATTCGAAGGATCAAAGTAAAAGCTTTGGAGAAACAAGATTAGAGAACATGCAAAGTTAAGCTCAGGAGGGAGTTGCCCAACATAAAAACGGAAAGAAGAGAACCTGATGAAACCCAAAACCATAGAAAACATTGAAGAACGACGTATAACCCAAGTGAAGAGAAGAACGAGAAGTGAAGTGTTGATGCACAGGAGCTATTGGATCATGGGTGTTTGATCAACAGTGGAGGATCACCTGTAAATCTCGCGTCACAATGTTTCATTGTGAGTGAATGAACCTTGGGCCTCAAGTTAATGCGATGTGCGATATGTGAAGTCCGATGTGATTGGCGATTAAGTCACACCGCAATATTCCATGGTAATTGTATTGGCCCTAAGCCATGTCGATATGCGAAAGTGCGACATGCGATGAGAGTAGACCCAATAAGGTATGGATGCAGTTTATTTGGTTTGAAGTCTGGTTGTAGTTAATCACATATCGAATGCGGTGAAGAGTTATATGTTAGTGTGACCCGAGTATTGCGACTGCGATGGAACGATGGATAAATCCAATGGTGAAGAATAAAAATGTAAGGTGAAGCATCGGGAATGAATGTATAAAAGTCATGGAATGGTGGAAGGAGTGATCGAATGATCTGAAATCACTCGTAAATGATCTAAACTCAAGTGTTGGGGTGTGCCTATGTTATTTTATGCAACGGATTGATAAGATTGCGAAATACACAGACACTGAAGGAGTAAGAGAAACAAATAAACACAACAAGTTTAATAAGGAGTTCACCCAATACTCCTGGGCTACGTCTCCTGGTCCAGCCTTCAGTGGTGGCCTTTCTATTGTGTTTTAAAAAGTAGAGTTTTTTACAATAATGAGCTCAATTTGAGTCTCACTTAACAGATGATGATCAGTAGGATTGTACTTGGATCCCCCAAGTCTCTAGAGTACACAGAATCCACTTATTGAATCTCGACCTCAACTGGTATTAGTGGTATGAGTCCAATCTGGTACTCAATACCTGACAGGTATACACAAAAGAGTTTGCTTGAACCTCTCAAGCCTTCTCTGGAGTTCACAGACTCTCGAACTCTCTCTGTCTTTGTCTGGCTCGATGCTGCCTTGCTCTATAGGTCAGCTCGACTTCTTTGTTCTCTACAATTCACTCCTCTCTTTCCTCTCGGCTTTCTGCTTCTCTCACTCTTCTTGCTCTTACTCTTTGTTCGTTCGTGACTTAAAGCCAATCTGCTTCCTATCTGTTTGTTTTCGCTTCCCAGCTCTCTAGATCTCCTGCCTCTGTCTGCTTGAATTCCCCTGCTCTGCGTCATCATCACTGTGTAACGCTTCACAGAGAGGTGGCCACCTGTTTCCTCATGAACTGAGCGTCAGTTCTCTTCAAATGGTCGTTATTTCTGTTGCTCCAAGATTGCTCGCAAAACTGATTCCTCTGCCAACTCATTGATCATGCCGGACCTCAAATATTATGTGACTCAACATATTTCCCCGTTGAATCCGATCATCTGTCGGATCCTTTCTCCATCATTGATTTGGGGCCTCCAGATCCAACGGTCTTCGTCCATATCGGGCGAGTAAGTAGCATGAATTTTACCCGTCCGATGTGAGCGGTTTTCTCTCTCATCCGCCGGACGCGTGTCACCCAGTGTATGGCATCAGGCGGGACTCGGTTGAACCCGCTTACCACTTGAAGCCCTTCCAATATCTTGCCAGTTATAGTGTGGGACCCGCCTTCTCACAGAATCGACGATTTCCGTACGGTTATATGCTTTTCTCGGGACTGAGCACTTAGGGGCTTTCCTTCACTAAGGGGGATGCCCTGCGATACGCGATTAGTGCTAATTGTGTATCAGAAACTACCCCTGTTTCTAGATTTGACCTCTCATTTATCAATTTGTGCCAACGCGTGGTTACCATGGGCCAACGGTCTGCGCGCTTTGACTGAGGGTCCTCGTTGCTCCGTGCTGATAATAAATTTCCATTGTTTAGAGGTTATTTTTGATAAGCTTGACATCCATAAGGCTTTGAAATTTCGGCTTGAGTTTTTACAGAGTTCAGGAAATTTTAAGAGTGTTTAAGGATCCGATTCAGATCACGACCTTCCCACTAAAAAAGCTTTTGGACCACCAAAAGTTGGTTTTCAAGCATCGACTAAGTGAGGGTATAGCTGTCTCACTTGTCCAATCTCTATCCATTTTACACTGTTTGGCTTTGAACCCTTGAGTCCAATCCTGAGGTACTCAACATCTCCTCTACGCGTAGTTCTTACCTTTCTGTCCAGAACTGTATCTTCTTGCAATTCATTAAGATATTCAAGTAACATATCATCAATAGAAGGAAATTGAATCTGCTCTTTGGGATCTTCAATTAGTGAAGGTTCAAATAGTCTCAAGCTGTCTGCATTAACGACTGAGTAGATGTGCATGTAAGCTGGTAAATCAAGGCAAAAAGCATTCTCACTATTCTTCTCAAGTATCTTGAAAGGTCCATACCTTATTGGCTTTAGTTTTTTTACCTTCACCTTGAATTCTGTCTTTGCTGATATACAACCACACTTGATCACCAACTTGGAAACTATGTTCCATCCGATGCTTGTCATGCCTTGCCTTGTATTTGGCTTGGCTCTTTTCTCGCTGTTCTTGTACTTCTTGGTGAATCTCTTGGGTTTGTTCAATGAACTTGGTTTCCTTGTCCACATCACTGTGTCCATCAACTGTTATGTCTTTACCAAAGACAAAATACAAGGGAAACCTTGGTGTGAAACCAAAACAGGTCTCAAAAGGAGATCTCTGTGTGGAAGAATGTTTTGCTCGGTTGTAAGCATGCTGCACATGACACAAATGTTCATCACAAAGTTTAGGATGCTTGCTGCAATAGCCTCTTAGCCACTGGATCACTATCTTGTTGACCACTTCTGCCTGGCCATCTGTATGTGGATGAAAGGCTGTGCTTTTATTCAGTTTGGTGTCCATCAGTTCCCACAGAATTGACCAAAACTTCCCAACAAATCGGGAATCTCGATCAGATACAATGGAAGTGGGTAATCCAAAATGAACCCATACATGCTGAAAGAACAACTTTGTAGTTTGTTCAGCTGTAATATGTTTACTACAAGGTATCAAAATACACATTTTGCTGAGCCTATCCACAACAACATATAAATAGTCATGACCTTTCCTATATTTAGGCAGTCCTCCAACAAAGTCCATGGAAACACTTTCCCAAGGATGAGAAGGAACTGGTAGTGGAGTGTACAAGGCTAGTTTTCTATTGCTGGGCTTGCTTCTAGCACACATGGTACACCCTCTTACATATTTAGAAACTGTCTCATTCATTTTCGGTCAATAACAAAATCTTTGCAGCTGTGCAACCGTTTTACTTACACCAAAGTGACCTGATATTAGAGAAGTGTGTGATTCTCAAATTATCTTTACTCTTTTAGTTTATGGAATGCATAGCTTCCCACAATGATATAAGAGTTTGTTCTTAATATGATAATCCAATTCTTCTACTCGTTTTCCTTGACTTAAAGTTGCATATACATCTTTAAAATCTATATCTTGAGCATATCATTCAATGTAGCTCTCATGCAATACTAAATTATGCTTATGTATAGTAGATGCATTTGTAATTGGTTTAGATAACATATCTGCAACTTTATTGTGTATGCCTTTTTTTATATCTAATGACTAAATGAAACTATTGTAGAAAACCCATCCATCTATAGTGTCTTGATTGGTGTAACTTAGTTTGGGAGTGTAGATATTGAAGTGGTTGATGATCAGTATGTATAACTGTCTCTTTGCCCATTAAGTAATGTTTCCACTTTTTCACACTCTGTACTAATGCATACAATTCTTTATCATATGTGGGATAGTTAACTACTACAGAATTAAATGTCTCAGAATGATAACATATGGGTTTACCGTGATGTATCAACA
>APFE030826170.1:0-37633 GCA_000404065.3 Pinus taeda | reverse complement strand
CCAATGTGGGTGAAAACCACCTGCTGCAATTCGTCTCTATCTTTCTTTAAATTAGAAACTTCTGTTTACAATGTACTGGTGCAGTCCTTTACCAGTACGCAGGCTGCAACCTGTAGAGAGCTACAACTCTCTCTCATTTTCCAGTCTCTTCTGGAAGGGAGCTACACCCCCTACTTCTTTTCTTTCAAGGACCACTTTTCATAAATTTTCAAACTGGATCCATAAACATCAAATGATCATCAAGTACCAGTGAGTCACCCAGATAACCAGATCCACAATAACAGTAAACTAAATCCAGAACACCTTATCAACAAAAAAATCAGTCAACAAAAGATCTTAAGATAGATACGCAATTTCCTTTTCTCTGGCTTGCGTCGCTACGCACTTCACCTTCTGTGGTGCCGCGCACCTCCGCAGCTGCACCTTCTGTGGCGTCACGCACCTCTGCAGCTGCGCCTTCTGTGGCATCGTGCACCTCCGCAGCTGCGCCTTCTGTGGCACCTCCGCACTGCGCCTTCTGTGGTGCCTTTGTGGCGTCTCTTGTGGCGCCTCCGCACTGCGCCTTCTGTGGCACCTCTGTGGCGTCTCCGCACTGCGCCTTATGTGGCGCCTCTGTGGCATCTCCGCATTGCACCTTCTGTGGTGCCTTCACACTGCGCCTTCTGTGGCACCTCCGCACTGCGCCTTCTATGGCGCCTCTGTGGCGTCTCCGCACTGCGCCTTCTGTGATGCCTTCGCACTGCGCCTTCTGTGGCGCCTCCACACTGCGCCTTCTATGGCGTCTCCGCACTGCGCCTTCTGTGGCACCTCTGTGGCATCTCCGCACTGCGCCTTCTGTGGTGCCTTCGCACTGCGCCTTCTGTGGCGCCTCCACACTGCGCCTTTTGTGGCGCCTCTGTGGCGTCTCCGCACTGTGCCTTCTGTGGCGCCTCCGCACTGCCCCTTCTGTGGCGCCTCTGTGGCGTCTCTGCACTGCGCCTTCTGTGGCGCCTCCGCACTGCACCTTCTGTGGAGCCTCTGTGACGTCTCCGCACGGCGCCTTCTGTGGCGCCTCTGCACTTCCGCAGCTGCAGCGCTCGAGAGATCACCCTTCACAGATTCGCTTTCAACTTCCCTTTCATAGATAAAACTTTTAAAACAATAACCCAATATTTCAAATCTTAAGATATTCGATTTGCAAGAATGAATTAGCCAAGCGATCTCCTTTGCTTTATATAGGCAAGCTTCTTCCTAAAATCATGGATCAATACCATAGATAACCAATACAAGGGGCCATTTTCCATAAACAAAACCACAAAGAAACTTTTTTTTATTAAAACCCAAGTGGAAATAAATCAGCTAGAGCAATGGTAACTTATCTCTGAGAAGAGATGTGGTGGCTACATGCCTTTGAACTGTAAAGGCTACATTGTGGCGGACAATCTGTCCCTTTACAAAATGTGACTTGTTACTTATAGGATTTTTCTAGTTACAATACCATGGGTCAATTCCATGGGTGAATGAATACCATGGGTGGATTTTACAATACCACGGGCAAATGCCATTTACAATACCATGGGTCAATTCCATGGGTGAATGAATACCATGGGTGGATTTTACAATACCACGAGCGGATGCCATTTACAATACCATGGGTAAATTCCATGGGTCAATGAATAATATGGGTGGATGAGTACCATAGGTTGATGCCATTTCCCATTCGGATAACCTCTGTGGCGCCTCCGCACTGCGCCTTTTGTGGCGCCTCTGTGGCGTCTCCGCACTGCGCCTTCTGTGGCGCCTCCGCACTACGCCTTCTGTGGCGTCTCCGCACAGCGCCTTCTGTGGCGCCTCCGCACTATGCCTTCTGTGGCGCCTCTGTGGCGTCTCCACACTGCGCCTTCTGTGGCGCCTCCGCACTGCACCTTCTGTGGCGCCTCCACACTGCACCTTCTGTGGCGCCTCTGTGGCGTCTCCGCACTGCGCCTTCTGTGGCGCCTCCGCATTGCGCCTTCTGTGGCGCCTCCGCACTTCCGTGGCAAGCTTCTTCCTAAAATCATGGATCAATACCATAGATAACCAATACAAGGGGCCATTTTCCATTCGGATCAAATTCACTATATTGTGCACCCTCAGCTTGATCCAATGGAACAATAACCCTTAGTTACTTATTTTAAAATCTCATACTATGCTTCTTAAGGATGATGATTGCATTGGTATCAAATGTGCAATCAATTCCAAGAAGTGTTGGGTATGGGTTACTATCATCCACTATTTTGTTCACTTCAAAATCGTCTATGGTGTGTGCCCCTTCAATATTCACAGTCACCCCATGTAAGCACCCCATAGGAATAATCTTTTGTTGATTCACCATTTTCAACTAAATTGGGGACCACTGTCGCACTGACCTTCCCATTATTTCCAAGGTTTTCTTCAGCAGAACATTTTCGTCAGACCCCAAATCAAGAATTACCTAGTCCATTTTGAACTCTCCAATCTAGGTAGTCAATCTCATTTCACTACCAATCCTTTTCTTAGTTTTACCTACCTTATGTACTGCGCATTGTTTTGGTAGTGGCTTATCGTTTCCATTGCAGTTATTTATCAATTCTTCTAGTCCCTCTACTAATTTCTTATCCCTTAGGAACTTCAATAAGGTTTGTAAAAATGATGCTAACAATGAGGGGTCTGCCTCCTGCATAGTACTGACATCTTCAAGCTTTCCTGTGCACATACTTTGAGCTCTTGATGTATAAGCTCCCCCATCCTCAAAGCTCCTTTTTGCTTCCATAAATGTTTCCTTTACTTTAGATACATCAAATCCAGCCTCCTTCCTAGCAGCCTTGTGAACCCATACCTTTTCCTCTAGTTTCTTCCCTTTATCCTCCCGAGTAGTTATGCCACTTTTTGTGATGATATTATCACTAGGACCCTCTTCCCGCTATTCTGATCTCGTAATCTGGAGGTTCTGAGTAGGTTGCTGAGTCTGAGTATTCTTTGACTACATAATCATGATGAGAACATGATAATATTCTAGGACATGATCAAACTATCGACAATATTGACATGAGGGATGCGTTTGATTTTGGAAATCTCACACAAAGTGACTTGGTTCTCCACAAATGGAACAAATGATATAGCCATGACCTCTTCCAACCCCTCCTACTCATCCTCTTCCTCAACCCTAAGATCCTCCATGCATTACAATTGCACCTTGATCCTAAGCACGAGCCTCCATTTGTACTCTATATGTTTGTATTTTGTCCATCACCAATTCATAACTTGGGAATTTATGCTCATCTTGACCCACAGAATTACAGAAATTATAGAACAACTTCTGGGGAGTCTGTACAAACTTCTACAACAAAGGACAATTGTGTGTCATGTGTTTTCCTATAATCTGACAAATAGTGCACAAGGTAACTACTCCTGTACTTTTCCTAATGGTGTTTTCTGGCTTCAAGGGGACAAGACCCCCCCCCTCGCAACTAGATAATTCTAGTACACTAGGAAATGATCCTTATCATGACCATGTCCCTTACACTTCAAACACCATTCTTCTATGCAAACCTCATTCTATAATTCCTTTCCATTCTCGAGGCTCTGTAACTCCATATACAAGCTAGCCAATTGTGACAGAATCTATTGTACTCAAAGATCATATCCTGAATAGGTGAGGCTTCTAATTTTATAGCAATATTTAGTGCCTGAACCTGCATCCCATTCTTCGGTTGTGATAGTGGAAATCTCAAATTGGGTTGTAGAAACACAAGAAAAAATTCCTTGTGTTGGTCATATGTGATCTACATATTAGCCTATTGGAGCAGAGATTTCATCCTCTGATCAGAGTCCCATGTAGACTTTCTCATCTTCTGCTGGATCTCTTTTACCTATATTACTAATTTGGCTTCTTCAATTGATTATTGAGTGCTTTCTTCATTTCTTCCATGGTTTCACTTGGATGAGCTAAAAAATACTTAATATACTGACTTAGTGCTCTATCTTGTAGTGTTATAACGAACTACACTTTCTTCAAGTCATCATTTGTAATATGTTGTGGCTTCCACATAGGATCTTCTAAAAACCAAAATCTTTCAAGGTCTTCTATCCCCGAACCTCTGAGTATGGGCATCTTCATAGCATTTACCATGTTGAATAGTGGAGGTGGAGGTGGAGGCAGAGGTGTAGGTGTAGGCGTGTGAGGTAGAGGTGATCATGAAGGTGGAGTGGATGGATGTGGTATTCCCGCGATACCTTTATTTACCATCTGCAATGCAACTAGAGGTGTTTACAAAATACTACTTTCTTTATCACTATCATATGCTACCAATAGAGGACTATACTCAGCACCTAAATCTAGATCTCTTCAAAACATCTTTCCACTTCACGTATTTCCCATCAAATATATCCTAAACATTAATTCAATGGCATAACCATTTTCTAGCACAATAGCATTTTAATCCAATTTTTGAGGGAATTTAGATACTTACCTCTTGGTCCTTAGAAAAACTAGCATCTAGCTTCAATATAACTCATAGATCCATCCATCGTGAACTCAGTGATGAAACTATCCAAAATGCTATCAATCACGGAATTGACAACCCTCGCCATCTTTTTCTCTGAAGTTTCCTGGTGCCTTACCAATTTTGGAGTTGAAACAATAGCATTATCCAAATTCCACGTACCTTGACAATCTGCTAATTTAAACAACCACTAGTGTAAATTTCATAGAAAAGAGAAGAAGAAAATCTCATGTTCGTCTATATATAGGTATCTATTCAACCACTCTTCCTTCGATAGTCGTGGATTCTTGTTTTCATGGGATAGAAATTTGTGCAGTTTATGATCTATCCACTTCTCTATCTCTTTCGTAGTTGGTAACCATTTATTCGAAATCACACATTCCTCAGATAGATCTCTGTCACAAAAATGGAACCATTTTCTGGCTTTAGGGGGTCTAGACCCAGGTTAACAGTTAGTTGTGCCAACCAAAAAAAACCCTACACTACCGGCCCTTTCGGAAACAACCTGCGTAGCACAGGCTGCAATGTCACCTGAGACAATATTAGGGGATGACAAAACCAGGTTTCTACATCCAAAGGTCTGTATGATGGGATTGTATTACTTCTAGGGCTTTATCCCGACATTTTCGAACCCTAACCCTTGAAATGCAGAAATTATCATAAATTACAGATAACAACTTCTAACTCTGCATTGATTGCTTTAAAAATTTATAGCATAAATTAAAATAACAGATCTACTAATTTCACACATCATTTAAGTGTTTCTGAAGATAAATGTAGAAAATATAATGAATATGTAGAAAATGTAGAAGTAAACATAAAGGCACATATACGCAAATATTTCTCCAAAATAGTCTTTATTAGCTTCAGATTTTTTGTTATAGACTCCTTCCCTGTGCACGCAGTTGCAGGGATGCGTGCACTGAGATGCATACTTACCAAGGTCTCCGCATACATAGCTATAGGAGGCTTCCCCTTTTCCTAAGTACAGAAAACAAACTCTTATGGCTTAGATCACTTTCCCATACATATATATTCAATTCCTTCTTCTTTTTCTGTGAATCATTCCAACTCTTTTTTATAGCATCTTTCTTTACAATACCATGGTTTGCAAACCATGGGCGGGTCACAAAACAACTTAACTTCTAGCAAGCTAAGGGGATTTTACCTTACTAAAGCCCCTTTGACTTATAACTATCTTCGCACTCTGCACCTCAAAATTCAAACACTTTACAAAACTAGCAAAAACTATTACAAAATTGATCCCAAGGGACCCTGTTCCAACATAGAGGACATTGAAGTTGGTATTATGGGTGTCAAAGCATATGAAAAATTCAAGGTGACAAATATTTTGGTTGATAAATATCCGTATCGAACCTTGTTTGGAATTTATTGGTTGTTTGAGAACTACGTAATTATTTATTTAAAGACAGAAAATACAACTTTGAAGTAGATGGAGTCTAGTTATTCCAACCTTTGGAACCTTACCAAGGTTTGAGATTTACAGAGCCTGTAGATGATGTGGAGAAGCCTAAATTATTGGACTACATATATTAGCTTATTGTTGGGAAGAGGGAAGACTAGATCAATTTGATGACCCCTGGTTCTATTAGCTGGAGAAGCATTCAAAGTACCGTGGTTAGTTTAGATTTTGTGATGGATGACTAGTAGTAAGGAGATCATGAGCTCCATTCTCGGCTCTACACAAATATTTTATGTGCTCGATGGATTGGTAGTGAGGTGTGATAATATCCTACTTTTAATGGTACTAAATATGTCATCAATTTTCTTACATAATTTGATTATGATATTGGAGAAGGTCAAAATTTCCCTTCGATGGATGTTTCTTTATATGCAACCCCTACAAGATGGCAAGGATCCCATCATGACCACCTCCATGATTGGGAAACTATTAAGTTTTTCATGATGTGGAGATTTTCTGCTCCAGAGAGTCCATTCAGTAGAATTTCTATATATGATGGGTACACCAGTTCGCAATAGCATATACAAAATTGTAATTATGTTGATGGATTTATTTGGTAATTATTTATCATTTTCAGACATAGATGTGAGGATAGATGAATCCTTAAATCTAGTGAAATGTATTTATTCCATTTTGGGAAAGTTTGTAGGGAATGTAGGAGGTATTTATATTTTTTTCCTCAATATGACTAAGGTTTTCATGAGGTTGTAGCTCGTCGAAATATGAATAATGAACCTGACTCTGATTTAGAGGACTTAAGCAACTTATCTTTTAAATAATCTTAGAAGAAGAGAGGAACAAAAGAGGATCTTGTTTTTGGGTCCTTTGGTTTCTAAATATATTTTTGGAGACAAGTTTAAAAAGAATTCACGAAGAATAAATTGGATAGATCCACTAGAAGCAGGCAACCAAAAAATATAAAGCGATAGGTAAGTTATGTTTGAACTTGAAAAACCACAAAACATGGAAAGCAAAACCATAAAATAAGGAAACATGGGTTCAATTTTCAAAGGATCAAGAAGGACAAGGACCAAGGAACTAGATATTTTCAAAGTGGACTAAATCAAGGATGAGATCAAGGAACATGTGCAACGATCAAAGCAAGAAATTCGATAAATGAAGACAGATGAGAAAATCAAGAGGTTAGAGTGAGAGTTAGAGATAGATCTAGAATCAGAGTTAGTAACTAATTATGTAGCTAATGGTTTTCATGTTAAAGATTATGTAATATACGTAGAATTATGATCCTTACTTCTGTGAATTATAACGTTTTCGTGTAATGTATTTGATCTAAAGAAATGAGATTGCGTGAGTTTGTGTGGATATGTGCTGTAAAGAATGATTAAATAATAAAGAAAGTGTTGCACGAATGACCTGTGTTATATGTTTGATAAATTGATAACCTCTTTAAAATGTGAATTATGTATGCACATTTGTTTATCGATTTTTCTATGAATTACTTATTTACAATTAGATCTAGTTGCGATGAATGATTCTATGGTTAAAATGAATACATAATGCGATCATGATTTTGGTTTCATGCCACTGATTAGAGCCCATATTATCACTCTTTTTTCTGGCACACCTCAGGTGAGACTCTCCTTTCTTCTAAAGGGAGTAAAAATGTTGGCAATAAACTAGACTACAATAATACTTTGTTGGCAACCTCAAGTCGAACCTTGGGTCTATAATGTTTTGCAGACACCTATGAAGGACACTTCACATTTGAAGCCACCTAAGCTAAAAAACCTTAACAATATTGGAACAGAGGAGAGGCCCAAAATCGCCTCTATTGGTGATTATTGGGATGAGCAGACCACTATGGAAATATTTGATTTGTTAAAGGAATATGAAGATTTGTTCCCTACATCAGTCTCATAGATTAAGGGGATTAAAGGAGACTTGGGAGAGATGAAGTTAGTTTTTAAACCTAATGAAAATTGAATTAATCAGATGATATCGATTAAACCCCTAAGTCAAAGAAAAGGTGAAGAAAAGAATTGATAAGATTCTAGTTGCAGGACTCATATTTTTTATCTTTTTTATCTAGGATAAGAAAGATCCATAGGAGATCATATTTTGTGTGAACTATAGGAGTCTTAACAATGCTTGTGTCCATGATCCATTTCCTATTCCTTTTATTGATGAGGTCTTGGATACTGTTGCATTTCATGAGGCTTATTCCTTCACTGATTCTTTCTATGTCCATCACTAGCTTCGTATTGTAGAAGAATATAATAAGAAAACCACCTTCATGATGGAATGGGGCTCTTATGCTTAGAGTGTTATACCATTTGGCATGAAGAATGCTCTTGTTGTGTTTTCAATGATTATGATTGTTCCATTCCATGACTATATTCATAAGTATTTTGAGGTATGAATGGATGATTTAATGATTTATATGTTATTTAAGAACCATTATAGTCTTCTCAAGGTCATGTTTGATCATTTTAGGCAGTTACAAATTTCTTGAAATTTAAAGAAGTGTTTTTCTCCCTTTCAGAATATTTCTTGGACATATACTTTGTAAGGAAGGAGTATGTATAGATCCTTCCATGGTTGTGGTAGTATTAAATAAGCCACCACCAACTAGTGTTAGACAGTTAAGATCCACTCTGGGACACACAAGATAGTATCATAGATCCATCCATAATTATGCTCTCATTACGACATGACTAGAGAAATTATTGAAGAAATCTGAGAAATTTTCTTGGACTGCTGAATGTGTTGTTGAATTTTATACATTGAAGGAGAAGCCTGCAAGTGTGCCAATATTAGTTTATCTAGATTTGAATAAAGAATTCCATGTCGACATAGAGGCATCGGGGATTTCTTTTGCAGTTATCTTGAACCCATCCTGGAGAAGGTAATTTAGGTCATCCAATTTATTGCGTGAGTAGAAAATTTTATATTGCTGAGAAAAAATATACCACTACTGAACACGAGGTCCTTGCCATGATGTACTTATTAAAAAATTGAAGAAACTATATCTTGGGTTGTCCCTTTAAATTTTTTACTGACCATTCTACTCTAAAGTACTTAGTTAATAAACCTCTTTTAGAGGGAAGGATATGCAGTTGACAATTGTTCTTCCAAGAATTTTCGTTTGAAGTTATTATTAAGCTAGGACACTTGAATGTTGATTTGGATCATTTATCTCCATTGGATTTAAGTGAATATAGAGGATCAGTCGATGACCAATTACCAGATGCACACTTATTTAGAGTTGAACCAGTCCTAGATTCTTTGGAGGATATTGCCTTGTTCCACGTAATTGGAAGGTTCCGTGATGAATAGAAAACAACTAAAAAATGGCATATGGTTTTTTATGCTACCGATTATCAACTTATATTAGGCCAGTTATATAAAATGGTGCTCAATAAAGTCTTGCATTGATGTGTTTTGGACCATCAAAGGGGTCACATTTTATGGGAATGCAATGTAGGAGTTGTGAGAGGCCATGTTGGAGGTAAAGGCACTACATGAAAAGTTTTGCAAGTTAGTTTATGGTGGCCAAATTTTTTGAAAAATGCTAAATAATATGATAAGAAGTGTGATATTTTTAAAAGAGTTTGTCAATCATCTCAGAGAGATGAAATTCCCCTACATCCGGTTAGAGCACTTGAAGTATTTGAAAAAGGGAACTTGAATTTGTAGGATCAGTTAATCCATCTGCGCGACACTAAAATGCTAGGTACATCATCACCACAATGAAATATTTGATGTGATGGGAATATCATACTCTTTTTAAGGATTTCAATGTTGATATTGTTGCACAATTCATATTTGAAAATATCATTACTAGATTTGGTTGTCTTAGAAGCCTTACCAGTGACCAAGACACGCATTTTATTAATTAGATGACTAGTTTTCTACTCCTAAATTTTATGATTTCATGCCACAAAAGAAATATTTATCACACACAAGAAAATCGAACTATTGAAGGTTTTAATAAAATGTTATAGAAGGGTCTCACTAAAGTTTTTTTCCATGAATAGGGGTGACTGGGATGAGTAGGTTCCAACAACTTTATGGACGTATCACACTAAAGTTAAGAAATTGCACATTTATACACCATTTTAACTTGTTTATGGATGGGAAGCAGTGGTTCCAACCGAATTCATAGTCCCTAATATATTCATTGCTCATGCCACTAGGATGTTTGATGATGAGTCTATTCTTTGACAAGTACAGGAGTTTTGAAAATTGGATGAGCATTGGATCCTTTCAAACTTGCATCAAACTATTGAAAAATAAACGAAAAAGGCTTAACATGGTAGGAACATTAAGAAAAACTAATTCCTAGCTAGAGAACAAGTACTTATTTATGACAACAAATATATTAATCATTAGTGTAAGTTACAAATGCATTGTCTTGGATGATTTTATGTTACGAATATTCGAGACCCTTGAGCTATCAAGATTTCTCAGTTGGTTGGTATCCTTCTACCTGGTTGGGTGAATGGTGCATGTCAAAAGCCCTACTATGGCTCGTAAACTAATTTTTATTTTGAATGTTATCTGCAAAGGGAGTATTAGTTAGGTTTAACAGTTATTTAGTTACATCATTTTTAATAAAGATTTGGTTTCTTGTATAGTTGCATCAATATTGTATTTTTTTCTAAGTTTCACACACCACAACTCATTATGATCAAGGAGTGTCATTGTGTCAATTCTTTCAAATTTTTATTCACAAATATGCATCCTTTTTGTCATTAAATCTCATCCTTCGCATATTATTTGTCCTTTGAATATAGTAATTTTTCGATGTATAATATAGTTAATACCCAATCTTTTCAGATAGAAGTTTAAATTCTCCATAAAAGTTGATCAATTTTATTGGTATTTGTGAAAATGTTTGGATTCACACTCATTTTATTAAGTACTTCTTTTATCAGGAAATGGTCTAGTGTTTTTGAAGTCCTACCATGTGTTCTATATAGCCCTAGTTTCTCATCATTTCTTTATCACCAAACTTTTGTTTTCATCAAGCTTCCATCTTGTCTCCCGTGTCTTCTATGTCTATGTCTCCACCTTCTTGTAGACCCAAAATTAACCTTGTTTAGACCCATCACTTATTCTCAATGGGTTATTCAACAAAACCCACAATTCCCCTACTCCCTTTTGATCCTCATATCCCAACAACATATGAACTTTTGAGGAAATATGAGAATGATACTCTAGTCAATAATGATTTTTCCGACCATGTTATTTTTCCTTCACTTAAGTCTAATGTATTTAGGTAGCCCAATTCATAGCCAGGTGCTTGAGCCTCCAAAAAAAATATACGAAAATTCCTTCCTTTGAACTTATCGACCCTAATGATATTGTGGGACTTGCGTGTCTTTGGTACTACGGGTGAGGTTATGCATTGCACAAAATTCTTGATAAAAAGACTTCATGGGGACTCCTTATGGCCAGATGAGAAATACCCAATTCATGTTCATATTTACAGGATCACAGGACCACCACACTATGGTTATGATGATTCTAAATATTTTTAGAGTGTTTCAATGCATGACAAGAAAGCATGAGATAAAAATTTGTATACAAAGTATGGTACCTAGTAGAAAGGGTGTGGAGAGGTGATTAATTTGATAAATAATGAACAAATCAAATTTTCCCGCCATATCATCATAGGTAAACTTATGAAAAAGTACACAAAATGGGAATGTTCATTGGATTCCATCTATGTCACGAAAGTTTGCAACAATTTTGAAAACCTCAATTGGTTAATTTTTGTATTGAATGATTTGTTTGAGGCATGTTAGGATGTTCATAACCATGCTACATACTTTATTTTTGGCTATTGGGTTATCACATTAGAAATGATGAAGTGGTTCTCTCCAGAAGGAAGATATCTTGCCAAAGTTGTAGATGGTGAACGCTACACTTACTCATACACTCCTTGGAGAACTTCCACATATTAAACTAATAAGGAGTTTAATAAATAAGCATTTGTGAAATCATACAATAAGATGGTAAAAGTCATACGCTATATATCTAGGGCAACAATTGCTTTACCAAACAAATATGCTCATCAAATGTGGTTGGGTATCATCGATAGCAAGTGTTATGTCCCCCCCTCATATTGTGAATCATACAACCTTTCATATGAAAACAATTCCATTATAATTGAATTATGATGCATGCCACATAGAAGTAATTTCACGGTTATGGGTCTAGGTTATGGTGATAGATGGTACTATCTACTATGATATAGGACCTCCTCCATTGCCACATAGCGATGTGGTTGCACAAATCTATTCATCCATAACACTTTGAGGCTATACTCAGTACCAAACATTTCCTAATCACCGAGTTATGTATATGAATGAGTATTGTTAAATTTGCATATGTTCATTCACCATATCTATGTTCTATTTTGCAAAAGTATTCAAATGTGCCAAATAATATATTTTATAAATTTTGAGGATATCCTATGAACCACATGGATCAATGTAGATCTTCAGATTCTTTAGTTGATCCTATTATTACTACAACATTTACAATTAATGAAACTCTTTGTGGTTGAGGAGGAGGTTCTCCAAGGGGAGGGAGGACTGAAGGAAGAGCTATGACCAAGTGTTATAACTATGATCAAGAACGTTATGTTGTGACAAGTTTTCTAATGCCAAGGAAACCTTGGCATTCACACTACTAGGTAAATACACATTCCACTAAATATTCTCTAGAACTCATTAATTGGTGGGAGGATGAAAATCAGGTAAAAGGGACGAAATTGATCAATGTAGAACCATGAGAACCAGAGCCATCTGTAAAACCTACCATAAATATTGTTACCCAAGGAGGAAAAATAACTAGAGTTGATATTGGGACTCCTGAGAAATCTATTGTTAGAAATTCGACGTCACCTAAAAAGTCTTATGACCCTAATCAATAAAAGGAGTATTATAAGGATACAACTCAAATATTTAGAAAATTAGTTTCCTCTCATAACCCTTGTGTAGAGAAGTGGGAATGAGTGCAGGCTAGGAGTTCCATATCTTCACACGAAACATCACAAACTATTCTAGAGAGGCTATAGTTATTCTTGTAGATTGTGAATGATGAGCAGTTGAGTGTCTAGTTGCACAAGAAATTCAAGGTAGTTGTGCAAGATGACCCATTACAAGAGAAAACTATTTCTACTAATTTATCTTAAAGACATGCTAGAAGAGTTTGTAGAAATAGGAAGATGACTTGAAGGGAATTTCGAGTGGATGCACAAATTGTAGTATATCATATTGAAGGTTCTATGTTAGATCTTGGGTCGGATGTGAATATTTTTCCAAGGAAAATCTGGGACGTGTTGGGGAGGCGAAAGTTATTTTTTTAATTTTATTAAAATATGAATGGAAAATTTGTACTACATCCTACCTTTTGGTTGACTAGAGTGTTGGACTAAGGGGATCTAGACCCAGTTTCATAGTTAGTTGTGACAAACAACAAAACCCTACACCATCAGCCCTTTCGGCAACAACCTGCGTAGCGTAGGCTGTAGTCTCACCCGAGTTAGTTTTGGGGGATGACAAAACTAGGTTTCTACATCTAGAAGTCTGTGTGGTGGGATTTTGTTACTTTTAGGTCTTTATCATACCTTCACAAACCTTAACCCTTGAAATGTGGAAATTATGATAACTTACACATAACAACTTCTAACTCAGTGCTGATTGCTTTAAACATTTATAACATCAATTAAACTAACATATCTACTACTTTCACACAACAATGAAGTGTTTCTTAAGATAAATGTAGAAAACAGAGAAAATATGAAGAATTAAACATAAAGGCATAGATACACAAAAATTTCTCCAAAATAGTCTTTATTAGCTTCATATATTCTGTTATAGACCCCTTCCCTGTGCGCACAACTAAAGGGGGTCGTGCACTCCATTGCAAACTTACTAAGGTCTTCATGCACACAGCTAAAGGAGCCTTACCATTCTCCTAAGTATAGAAAATAGACTCTTTTGGCTTAGATCACTTTCCCATACATAGAGATTCAATTCCTTCTTGTTTTTCTATGACTCACTATGACTCCTTTTTATAGCATCTTTCCTTATAATACCATGGTTTGCGAACCATGGGCGAGCCACCAAAAAACTTAAATTCTAGCAAAATAAGGGGCTTTGACCTTCCTAAATCCCCTTTGAATTCTAAATATCTTGTGATCCACTTCAAAAAATTCAGAGACTTTACAAAACTAACAAAAACTATTAAACAATTTACCCTAGGGGACCCTGTCCCAAGAGGCCCCCAACACAAAGTCGTCCTTGAGTCACTCTGGTGGTGGCACCTTGATCTTTGTGTAGCTCACCAAATTTAATATTTAACACTTGTAGGTCTATTGTCCCATGCACAGTGGCCTAATGGACTTCTTCAACCAATTTTTTTGTGGTTGGTCCTTCCACTACAAGGCCCACAGTCCTCTGCGTCTGCTACATCCCCTTCAACTTGTTCTCTACGGATAGTGTCAGTTGACTTGCCTCATTTTTCAAGGGCTATGTCCTTGAAGATATGATTGTTTCCTTGCAGCATAGCTCATTAATCTCACTCTGGATGAGCCTAAATTCCTGTAATATGGTGAAGCTTCTCACTAGTGCTAAGGTTCACGCTATAGACCTGATTGCATCGAATTGCCTCTGATTTTATTGGATATCAGCTTCAATATTTTGTAGAGTTGAATCCTCCTATAGTGAGGTCCACATATCCATGGTTTGTTCAAAAAAATGAGTGCAACCCTTGACTGCATCTTCTAAGGTAGTCATTTCTTCCTTAATAGCAACCTCACACTGCTCCTAACTGCTAGAGGAGGGGTTGGTTGCAACTTAAGTTGGAGCTCAGATATTTGCAGCTGCAGCTCAAATATAAAATTTCCAATTTCCTTCTTTGACTCGTTTACTACAACAGCTACCTTCCAATTCTTTTCCGTAGGCATCATTTCTGCTGGAATCCAAAGTAAGAGAATCTCATTACAGGCCTGCAATATTGTTGCTGCAAGTTGTTGATTAAGTGCCACTACTTCCTCCATTTCCTTAAGGGGTTGTGCCTTTTCCTTAGAAATCTACTGATTATTTGTTTTGACCTTGTTAATGATCCATAATGCATGTTTTTCCTGAATCTTGAGCTCATCTAACACCCCTTGATGCATCTTGTGCAGTGTCTCAACAGGAAGTGCCACCGGATTCAGATTCAAATCCTTCATGTGTAGTAGGTGAACACTACCGTCTATTGATTCAACGTGTAGAAACCCCTATGGTCACTACATTATTCTTAGATCCAAGGAGAGTTCATCTTCTAAGGCAAAGCCGCTTACTTGGTTCGGGCTCACTTGCTTCAGGATCACCTTGCTGAGGATCACTTGAATAATACATTTTTGGACATGCAATTACCATAGGCCCTGCTACATATTACCTAATGTTTGTTGGTACTATTCATCGATGTGGACCCAAAGATTCTCCATGGCATCACAGACCACATCACCAATTTCATTGAAGTCCCCCTCTGTGAGGACCAAATCCATCACACTGGCTCTCTTATCTGATTTATGATTTTTCCGCGGCCCTGTGGAACTCCTCTTTTTCCTCTTTTTGATGAAAAAGGGGGAATCCAAGCTTGCACCCCTTCTTCTTCTCCCTCTGTATCTTCCTCCACATTTGTGCACTCAATTTCGAACTCGCTGAGGTCAATGGTGGCCTGTGATGCAGTATTTTCTTTTGTTTCTTCCTTTTCCTTAGTAGTAACTCTTGTCTCCTTTGTAGCAACTTATTTTTGTTGCATGACCTTTTATTTTGCTACGAAATTCTCTTTAGTGAAAGCCTTCTATTATTCCTTCTTATTTTCCTCGACTGTTGTGGTCATCATTTTTGTATGTATTGTTGCACCTTCAACAGTCATACTATTACCTACGCCAACATCAGAAGGGGTGATTCTATCACTTGGCAATTTACTGACAACCCCTAAAATATCTTCCTCGGAAACTAAGTATGGAAACTTTTTCCATGTGCCCTTGGGATCTTTCTATGCATAAATATGTAGATTATGAAAATATGCCTTGAAATATGTGACATTGAGGTACTGCACATGAAAACTTGGTGATAAACGTAGCCACTGGTTAATCACCATTCTTAGTTCTGACTCAAATAACACCCAAAAGATATTTGTCTCCATGACGCACTCAGGGTCTTTGGTGGCCCACAACAAAGTGAACTTTGCAGCCTCAGGTAGATTTGAGTCCTGTTGAGCGAACTAGCTCCCTTTGGGCATCCTCTAAGCCACCAACACGATCAACAACAACAACCACGTGTATCGGAGCACCTTGCTCTCATCATGAGCTTCCTTGCAATCCTCCAAAAATTCATGAAATAGTTATTGAGCTCAGTTATACGAGACTCGTTTGGTGCACTATGCAGCCAAAGAGACTACTCGCATCGGAACTTCATCAACAAAACACTTCCTAGTGATCTTTCTAGCCAAGATTTGTGGACCAAAGTGCATCGTGCCATATGATATGAAACTTATAGCATATCCACATGAATTTTTCAACAGCTTCAATTCTCTCTTCATTTGATTAGCCAATTTCTTCTCTTGCAACTTTCCCATGAAAGCCTCGACAGGGTCCACTCCTTAGTAAGGCAGCAAGTTTATTCTATGGATCAACATGTTAATGATCTGGATGGGACCTCCCAACTAGAGGCACCCATCATGCTCTAGCGTTAGAAACTCCCACATGAAAACTATATTAATAGTGGTGCAGCTTAAATGTGGCACCCATAACATATTTAGGAGCATTGCAAACCCAACTCCAACCACCCATTTCATCGGTTCAAGCTACATGACATCAGACTCTTCAAGGTATACCTTCTTTAGGTACTTACTTGGTGCCAACTATAGGAACTTCACATAGTCCCTAGGTCCCAATCCTTCATTTTCAAGTATGGTATCCAAGCCAGCCAATTTCCCTCAAACATCACATTCTCTGATAGCGAATGTTTGGAGACCATGAACTCCGTTGAATCTGTATATTTGGGAACTTTTTCCAGGAATTTTCATGGTGTTATATATAACGGTAGCTGGTTTATTGGCTCAGCCTCTTTTGCATCAATATCCTCTATTCCTCCATGCAATTCTTCCTCATCTAGGTCCAGAGGCACTATCGGCTATTTGGACCTATCCATGTTTCCCTTTTAGTGGACTTCTATCAAATTTTTCTACACCGATTGCCACATCGGTGCTTGTTGAGGCTTACTCTGCTTCTTATTTCCCACCATGGAAGCAGATGGCTTAGGTCGTGGTGACCTAGGTGCTCTTGTAGGAAAACCTTTAGGTATAGGTTGGGCCTGCTCCATCTGAGGTCTCATTTCAGTCATTCTCTCGATGAATATCTCACGTTGCCAATTAGTCAAATTCACGAATCTCAGCTATGAAATTTGATCCTTAATACTCTGCTAATCCTTGTTAGACATACAACACTCCTCTAGATGCAACCGAAAGTGCAACAACTTAAGGCAAATTCTTAGGAAGAAAAGTGCTCGAATGTAGAGTGGGATGCCATATTTATAGCTCAATTTGAATTCAAATATGTCGGTTCCCTCTAAATCCCCATCATTAATGCATTTTAGATGACATATTTCGAAAGATATACATATTAAATTCTATCTCCCCACTCCCTAACAAAAAAATCGCCATCCAATCAGATACAATGCTTCCAATGGTCACTTTTTGGCTAGGTTATGTGGGACCCACCATTTGAGCACATCTCCTTCATCCTAGCTCTACTCTGTGCCTGCCCTTGATTCATTGTGTAGCCCAATCAATTCACCCAACCTTCCTTTTGGCAGTGTAGTTTATAGTCTCGTGCTCCCTTGCAACTAATTAAGACTATCCTCCATCCATATAGTCATTGCACAGGGGAAGGATCAACCCTATACAACCTTAATTGACTCCCATTGACTTTTCCCATAAATAATTTCCCATTCAACTTCGCGAGCTGAATTGTGCCTCGATCCATAATCTACTTAATAATATATGGCCCTAGCCAGTGCATTCGGAACTTCCACAGAAACCTTGTGAAATTACTGTCATACAATACCAAATCCTCATTCTCGAAGGTGTGTTGTTCGATACGGTGATCATGCCATGCCTTTTCGTGATCCTTCTACACCTGCTGATGAAAATTTGACAAGAAGTGATCTTCCTCTAGCTCAACAAGATGTTCGAGGCATTCTTCCATGGTATCTCAATTGACCATGTCTTTAACTACAACAATCTAAAAGCTCGACACTACATACCTCATCAGCATTACAAATTCTTGTCCATAAACCAATCTGAACGACATTTGTCATGTCAAACTTCTTGCAGGTAGTTGTACACGCCCATAGAATAGCTGGTATGGGAACATCCCAATCATTTTTCTTCACATTGAAAATCTTCGTTAAGGGATTCTCTAGGATTTTGTTGAATTATTCCACTGTTTCATCCACTTGAGGATGATATAGCGTACTCTTTTGGTGATACATTTGGAACTCTTCGAACAAAGCATAAATTGTTTCATTTAGGAAGTGTGAACCTCTATCAGTCAGGAAGGTCTTAAGGTAGCCAAACTGAGACAAGATAAATTCAAAAATGACTTTGCAGTTGTTGCTATGCTACAATCCTTTATGAGCTATGCTTTAACCCACTTGGCTAAATATTTAATCACTTTAATGATGTATCTAGCCCCATACTTCTTTCATAGGGGCCAAATTGGCCCCGTGAAGTCTATCTCCCATTTATCAAATACTTGTAATGACACCTATGGGTTCAAGGGCTATTCATGCCTACGTGATTGTCTCCCTGTTCTTTGACAACCATGACATGGTTTTCAATAGGCCTTAGAATTCTTATGCACATTCGGCCACCATAGTACGGCTTGTAGAATATTCTATATAATTTCTCTTTCCACATAATGTCCTCCTACAATTCCTTCATGTGCTTCAGCGAGGATACTATGCCATTCATACTTTGGGACATACCTCCACAATATATCATCGGATCCCATTTTATATAAATGTCCAATTATAATAGAGAAATCTGCATCCTGAACCACCAGCTCTTTCTTCTAGTCCATGGAATACCCTTTAGGAGTTGTACCTATGGATAATAACTGGATTATATCAGCAAAATTCTTATTCACGATGCACACAACAAGGAGTTGTGCATCAGGGAGTCCTTCCTCCAGATATTTATGTTCATTACCATTCTCAATCAACAAGAGGTGATATGGTCCATCATTCAATCACCCTAGCTTCACAATTACTTCAAATTCATAATATTGAAAGAGGAGCAACCATCTATAGATTCCTCCCCCCCCACCAACATAGTCTTGTTGACCAGATACATTAAAGCATAATGGTCTATGTACATATTGAAGTGTGTACCTAATAAGTAGTGCCTGAATATCTACAACATATACACCATCACTAATCATTCGTGCTTTATGGTTGAATAATTATTTTATTCCTCTGATAAATTTATACTCGCAAATGCTATTGGATGGTCGATATCACCTTCATCTCATTGGGTCAGCACAACTCCTAGTGCTATGCAAGGTGCGTCTCCATGTACATGGAACACCTTCTTTTAGTCAGGGAACACTATAGTGGGTTCACTGACCATCTTCTCGTTCAACACATTCAATCTTTTCTAGCAATCACCATCTTAGCAAAATGTCACATCCTTTTTCAACAATTTTTCCATGGGTGTGTTGATCTTCGCATATGAATTTCATGTAATACCTAGTGTGGCCCAACATTGTGCATAGTTGTTTCAAATTATTTGGAGGCTCCAAATTAATAATCACGACTGTTTTGGAAGGGTCTACCATCAACCCCTTCTTGAAGACTACATGGCCCAAAAATCTCCCATACGTATGCATAATATTCACTTCTTTATATTAAAGGATATTTGATACTTTCGACAAGTATCCAACATGAGGTGAAGACCTTGTGAATAAATTCTTTCAAAGCTGTGACTACCACCCTAGAGAAAATTGTAGTGGCTTTCTTAAGTCCAAAAGGGATAAATGTATACTAGAAACAACCCCATTTAGTAGCAAAGGTAATCTTACTCCTATCCTCTAGTACGATCTTGATCTAATGGTACCGTCATAACCCATTAGTAAATGAATAATCTACCTGACCTACAACATTTTCTAGTACTTCATCTGTAAATGGCGTAGGAAATGGATCGTTGACACAAGCATCATTCAACTTCCTTAAGTCTACACATATCAGAATCTCACCTTGTGTCTCATTTTCATGAACCACCATAGGACTAACCCAGTTTGATTCCTCGACAAGTTCAATAATCCCAACTATAAGCATGCTATTCAATTCCTCGTGCACTTTTTCCATATACTTAGAATTCAACTAGTGGGGTTGCTCCTTCACTGGCTTCATATATGGATTTAGAGTGATCTTCATGGAACCCAGATCCCTTAATATCCCTTTCAAATCAGAAAACATCGTGGGAAACAAGTCTCAATACTCCCGTAGTGGCTCCATGACTTTGTCCACTATATCTTCATCGCTATAGTTGCCTATGTTTCCAAACCTTGTTCCAATAAAATATTCACTTGCTTGGTCTTCAAGGGATGTGAGATATCAGTGACATCCACCTTAGGCCCCATAACCTTCCATTGTCCTTTTAAATCAGGAATATTTATGTTCCTATGATCTTCTTTGCTCTCCTTAGTGGTCACATTGTAGCATTGGAGTGCATGACACAACTGTGTACTCCAATCTAGTTGTACCCATGCAACAGGTTCTTCAGGCATTCTAAATATTGCAGCTTTGATCTTCTATAATGCTTCACCAATACACTCAAATCCATCTTCAAAGCTAAAAATCAGCAGAAAACCTTTCTTGAGAACATCGCATTCTACAGTCCCATGTCACAACTTTGTTTCTAGAAACCAGTTCATTGGAATCGTATCCAAAGTATGGCAGAATATATGAACCCATTCTGGTTATGGTTTTTCTCCTAATTCTTTAGCCCATTGAGCCAGATGCTCATGCAGGTCATCCTTTCCTGTATATTTCTTCATAATGTGGGTATTGGCATACCCAAACTGCAACTCCATCATCCACTAATATTCCTTCCAATTTGCAAATAATTTCTTATGCATAGCCCACCATCTAGCAAATGTAGCTCTCAGTGCAATGTCTAATTCCTGGAACGGATGTTCCTCCCAGACATCTCTTTCAAATTTATCCAAAACTAAATTGACATATTCTAAACCATCATAATATGGTAAGTTGCATGCCTCATTGGATGTACATGAGAGTGACTATGTAATCCTATTGCATCGTAGTGACGATACCTCATGCAACCTATTTTTCCATTTTTCAAGCTCCTCATCTGAATTTGAATTGTAGGTGTTATCATTTTGCAAGGTAATTTGCCCATCCATGATAGGAATAGTCCAAACTTCATCCCATGTAGTGATATTATATATTTTCTCAATATCATCCTCTTCATCATAATCATAGACCGATTCACTATATTGCGCACCCTCAGCTTGATTCAATGGAACAATAATCCTTAGTTACTTATTTTAAAATATCATACTGTGCTTCTTAAGGATGATGATTGCATTGATATCAAATATGCAATAAATTCAAAGAAGTGTTGGGTATGGGTTACTCTCGTCCACTATTTCATTCACATCAAAATCATCTATGGTGTGTGCCCCTTCAATATCCATAGTAACCACATGTAGGCGCTCCAAAGGAATAATCTTTTGTTGATTCACCATTTTGAACTGAATTGGGGACCACTGTAGCACAGACTTCCCATTATTTCCAAGGTTTCTTCAGCAGAACATTTACATCAAACCCCAAATCAAGAATTACCTGGTCCATTTCAAATTCTCCAATATAGGTAGTCAATCTCATTTCACTACCAATCCTATTCATACTTTTACCTACCTTATGTACTGTGTGTTGTTTCAGCAGTGGCATATTATTTCCATTACAGTTATCTATCAAATCTTCTAGTCGCACTGCTAATCTCTTATCCCTTAGAAATTTCAAGAAGGTTTGTAAAAATGATGCTAACAATGAGGGGTCTGCCTCCTACACAGTACTGACATCTTCAGGCTTTCCCGTGCACATACTTTGAGTTCTTGATGTAGAAGCTCCCGCATCCTCTAAGCTCATTTTTCCTTCCATAAATGTTTCCTTTCCTTTAGTTACATCAAATCCAACCTCCTTCTTAGTAACCTTTTGAACCCATATGTTTTCTTCTAGTTTCTTCCCTTTATCCTCCCTAGTAGCTATGCCACTTCATGTGATTATATTAACACTAGGACCATCTTCCCATGGTTCTAATCTCATCATCTAGAGGTTCTGAGTAGGTTGTTGAGTCTGAGTATTCTTTTCTTACATAATCATGATGAGCACAGGATAATCTTCTAAGACAGGATCAAACTGTCGACAACATTGACATGAGGGATGCGTTGGATTTTGGAAATCTCGTGAAAAGTGACCTCATTCTCCACAAATGTAACAAATGATATAGCCATGACCTCTTCTATCCCCTCCTCCTCATCCTCTTCCTCAACCCTAAAATCCTCCATGCATTACAATTGCATCTTTATCCTAAGCACGAGCTTCTTGTGATGTAGGAAAGTGTTCCCTTTGCTGACAGAGGCTACCCCTCTAGCCCTGGAGTGGGTCTAGTCACAGCAAAGACAAAACAACAATTGATTCCCTTAAATAGTCATCGTTGGAGGCCTACCTCAAACAAGTGGCTGATGAAGTTCCGTTGCACTCCTCCAGCTTTTGTTTCCTTCTCCTTAATGAGAAATGAACTTGAAACAACACAAGAAAACAACAGAGCACTTAACCGAGAACAACAATTATCTATTTACTCATAAAGTCAAGAAATCATGAGCTATCAAGTAAATTACATATAAGACATAGGAAATCATGATTGATTGTATTAATAATAAATCAAGAGCAAAGCTTACAACCAAGTCTTGACATCGCAAGCCTTCTCGGAGGATCCAGTCAGTATGTTTCTCCAAGCATTCACTCTTCTAAGATGGGTCTCCCAACATACAATATCTCTCTCTCACTCATAAGCTTTAATACAAAGTTAAGGGCACTCCAGAACCTCCCACAAGCTATTAACAATCCCAAACTTGTCACACTCACACCAGCTATCTATTAAACTCGAAGCACTAGCAACACTGCCCAACCAAAAGAACTAGCAAAAAAACTAGCAGATCATAGTAATGGTGAGTGGTTTTGTTACACAGGAATTTGTCACTGTCCCTGCTACCCCTCTCCCGCATCTTGGAGGACTCATTTCAGGACCTATGAGAAGTGACATGGCCTACAAACACTTGCATTACATTCCTCTAAACATGAGCTTTATTTGCCTTGAAGACATCTCCTGCTTAAAAACCCTAAAAATAGCTCTTTTTCCATCGACGTGGTTCCATAGTGCAGCCCTCATGCTAAGGGGGAAAATCCTCCAAAGAGGGCGTGCCAGTTGGCGCTCTGTCATAGAGTCGCACCCTCACCAACCATAATCATATTTTTTTTTAACAAACAAACGTCGGAAGTTTCGTCCTAACAAATTCAGGGACTGCTATCTATCTTGAGTTGGGTGGTTTGGCTACGAATTTCCATAGAGAGGAAGTGGTTTGCCACCTCTCATGGAAGCTTCCATGATGATAGGGCCAATCCCATGATTATTGGCTTGATCCCAACTCCCCTTCCTCCATCTATAAAGCTTGTCCATTTTCCTTGGCAAGCTAGTTCCAGAGATAGAGAATTGTCAAGTTTCCAAGAGCTTCATGCTGTAAGAGCCTTCTTGATTCCCATAAGGCCAAATCCAAGCAAGGAGATTATTGTCCAAGAACCAAAGAGAGAGGCTTGTCCTTATTCCCGACAGGCTTTGCGAGACATGTGCTACTAACTACCCACCAAAGGAGAATCCAGTGTCAGAACTTTGGTTGTATTCTTCTTTGATGAAGTATTAATGAACGACTATTGGTTATGGTTCCACTCTTGTTGTTATTTGTGATGATGATGAGTTATATCCTTTCTAACTAATATATAGTTGCATATGATGGATTTTAGGCTTGTGTTTGTGTCATTTCTTGTATGTGCAGGTGTTCATTCATGGAGATCATGAGGATTGTGATCTGCCGGAGCAAAGGAATGGGAGCACCACCTCTTCTACAAACAATAGCGTTGGAATCCAGGTAGGCCTTCATCACTGGTATGTTAATTTGCAATTAGGAACTTGCGCTATAGCATTTGATGATTGTTGCTAGATCCTGTATGGGCTAGTAGGGATCGCCTCTGTCTGCAGAGGGGATTTACCTCCTCAAAAAATTGGCGACTCCATTGGGGACTTGTCTTACCTTTTTGGTTGTTTCTTGATTTTTTGCTTGCTTGGTCAGCCTTTTGGGTTGGGTTCTTTTGCTGTTTCTTTCTTCTTGGTTTACTTGGTTATTGTTGGCCTAGTTTTGGATTACTTATTTTTCATTTTGGCACAGCAATGCCCATTGGCACTAGTTGTCAATGTATTACTCGCACCAATCCTTCAAAGGTGCTAATTTCGGCTTGACAGTCGCGCCAATTGGCGCAAGTTGTCAATGTACTACCCGTGCCAATCCTTAAAAGGCGCTAGTTTTAGCCTGACATTCACGCCAGGCCTAGGAAATGCTAAAGTTCACTTGATTTTAAGCCTTCTGAGCTTGGTCTTTGTTTTGGATACATTTTCTCGTTTGCTTGAGTGTGTCCTAGTCCTGTTTGACTGGTTTTAACCTTCATCCTTTAGTTGTTTGTCATTTTCTATCGATTTCACGTATTTAGCCCTAGGGCATCTAGTGGCTTTGTGTGTCGAGCCTTCCTTAGGATTTTTTGGTCTTTTATTGGTCCAGTCGACTTTCTGATTACCCCATTTCACTCGTTTTTATTCCGTTATTTGAGTGACTTACCCCTTTTTCACTTGAATTCCGCTTTGTTTCGCTTTGGGCCTAGATTACACGGCTCATTTGTGTCTTTGGGACTTTTCTCGGTTTTGAAGGACTGCTTTGTCAATGTAGGGATCTGATTGTGCTTGCATTGAGTGAAATTTTCTTGTTTTTGCTCTCTTACTATCATTTCTCAAAGTTTGTTTAGTGCACCTTGCCCTCAACATTTAAAAAAAAAAAAATCTCTTTTGCTTTTCATTAGTTAATGTGAATTAGAGCTTTTTCATTGTTATTAGTGATTAGTGACTTTGAAGAAAAGTTTTTTATTTCCATTAGTTGCATTAGAGATATTGTTGGTTTTTTTATGGTCATTTTGTTTGTGTGAAAGCTCTCAACTCTCTTATAGCTAGCATTCATCGAATGAAATGATATATTGCGGCATATAGCTTGCATTTAGGAAATTTTGAGACATTACATATGGTAAGGCCTGAAAACTGAAACATAATCCAAGATCAACTTTAAAATGAACCAAATGAATCTAACAACACATTGGAACATAACACACATTATTTAGAGGTCTAGTCTAGAGATGTGCTTCGACGTCGTTAAACCTAGTCACTTTTGTTTCCACTCAAGCTTGGGTGATTCCTCCTTCTGTGACTCAATAGTGGTCTAGTACGGAATTGTGCTCCCATGTACCATAGAGTATATGGGGAGACCCCACTAGGTTATCATCCTTTATCCACAGGAAGTCGAGTCTGCCACCCTATACCCGTGATACACCGAACACAGCATTCGGGGAGATTGCCTGCACGTACGGAAAGTCCTTGGTTGATTTCTCTTTCATTTGTAAAACCAAGGTGTATATTGCAGTTCACTATTATTTGGTACACCCTCTTTGCCTAGTATCCCCGAGTAGTCATTTGATCTTTTCTGACTCTCTAAATTTGAAAGGATCACCAAGCACTTGTCCTTTCACGCTTGTTTCAAATCTGAAAGTGATAGAATCACCTTTTATCCGTTTCTTGACTCTTAAAACATGAAACAGTGAAGTTTCTTAATTCCAATGTGGTAAAATTAATTCACCCGCGATCACACGACCTGTTAGATTCTGTTTGTTGGCCGTTTGATTGTGTGTCTTGACTCTTTTTCAGCCTCGTGTGTGATTTTGAGTTTTGATGGCAACGTTTCCAGAGTTCACCAACCCAGGAATCCCCTATGACGGGAATCCTGGCCATTTTCCTCCTTTTGGGAATGTTGGTGATCCTTACATGGAAGCGTTGTCCCTTCCTGGGTTAACTGTTGGGCTTCCTGTTTGGTAGTTCTCAACCTCTATGATCCCTAATGTCTCAACTACTGGTCAAACAGTTCCTCCACCCGAATATCATCATGTTGATTCCAAGGTGGAACTCTCCCATTCTTCGCCGGTTTCTACGTCCTCATCTTCTACTTCGCCTGGTGAAAGTCTGGATTCAAGTAACCAGGTGGCTAAGAAGAAGAAGAAGACGAAGAAGAAGAAGTCTCATAAGCGAGAGGTTACAAGTGCAGCTACTGCTCCGAGTACATCCCAGGTCGAAACTCCTTCTGCTCCTCCGCGGAAGGTTAAGTTTCCTTGTAAATTGTGCAAGGGAGACCATCTTCTTTGTGATTGTCTTGGAATTCCTAGGATCTTAGAAGTATGGTCTCATGATCTGGCCTGCCCCTCATCATCCGATGAAGCTCATGGCGATGCTACCCTATCAGCTGGCAATGGTAAGAAGAACGGGAACATTCGATTCCCCTGTAGGCTATATGGAGGTAACCATCTCCTTCACCTTTGTCCGCTCATGGATAAAGCTTCCACTGTTTTGGAAAGTCTTACAGCTTCTTCACCCCAACTCCCTATTGGTTATCACAGGCTCTCTTCAGATCGTCTCCCTGTCGACAAAGAGATTGATGTAGATCCTTCTCTTATCCATCCTCCTCTTTCTGAACCTGGTTGTGCTAAGCCTGCTCGGGACCAACCATTGGTCGGAGAGAGTGTCAACTTGGGTTCACTGTCTGTTGATCACTCTGTTTCAGAAGAGTGTCATGCTCATGTTCTTCTCATCTCATCAGATTCTCCTGAGTCCGAAAACGACTCTCCTCCCAGCTGATCCCGAGAGTCCTTCTTCAAAGCAGGGGGCAATCATACGATTCCCCCACCAAGTAGTTCAGTCATTTCCTTCGACTGGAGTGACCTGACTACTTTTCGCCTTCCATCCCATGTGCTTTTCCAGATTACAGTACATGCCTATGATAAGGCAGTACCTGGCACTATCTTGGATGAGGGTGCACCTGTTAGTCTTATGCCTTCCACTACTTGGCAAGCTTTTGGCTCCCCACAGCTTGTGCAGGTCGCACAGAATCTGATGGCGTTTGATGGAGGAACCAGTCAACCATTAGGGATCCTTCCGAAGTTCCCTATTACTTTGGGAGGCAAAACCGTCTGTATAGACGTACTGGTTACCCAAGGTGCTTTAGATTTTAGTCTTCTCCTTGGTCATGACTATGTTTATACCATGGGGGCCCTTGTCTCTTCACTTTTCTGTGTGGTTTTCTTCCCACACGATAGAAGAATCGTGACTATAGATCAATTATCATTCTTTAGTACCCCAGTATCTCCTGCACAGTTGTCATCCCCTCCTGGTTTTTATCCACGGGTTGTATCTTCCCCACCGTAGGTCAACTACGTGGCTACTTATCTCGTGCCTGTATCCAGTGATGCTGCCATCGTGCATAGCGTCCTGGGGGCATTGGGTCCTGATTTCCAAGATGTTGTCCTTCCACCAGGAGTGGCACTCTTGGAAGCAATGACTTACTATTCATTATGATGAAGTTCGTTCGAAGCATAGTTCATTTTCCTATGTCAAGCTCCTTAAAAAATGAAAATAGGCCTGGTCGGAGCATAGTTCGTTTTCCTATGTCAAGCTCCTTAAAAAGTGAAACTAGGTCTAGTCGGAGCATAGTTCGTTTTCCTATGTCAAGCTCCTTAAAAAATGAAACTAGGTCTGGTTGGAGCATAGTTTGCTTTCCTATGTCAAGCTCCTTAAAAAATGAAACTGGGTCTGGTCGAGCATAGTTCCTAATCTTGTGTCAAGCTCGTTAAAAAATGAAACAAGGGTTATGAGGATAGTTCTTTTCTGTGTCAACCTCATTAAAAAATGAAACAACTCCCTTTCCAAATCGAGTCCTTTGATTAAGATCTCATAAAATACAAGTTGAGTCTTTCCAAGATCTCGAAAGTTGAACCCTTCATTCCATCCACTTTGTTGAATGAAATGAAGCTTGGGGGGCATGTACCTCATTTTGCGTCATTATGCTGGGGCATGCGAACTTATAACAAGCATAGTTTTTCGTTTCAAGCTTGTGTAAACATGAAACTAAATCCAAGCAGAGTTCTCCATGGTTCAAGCTTGTGTAAAAATGAACCCATACCCGATGTACATCTCGTGATTACTGTATTTATCCCCTAAATTCTATTAGATGAGCCTTGGTTGTTTTCATCCCATCGCCACCATATCTTTGGCCGATCATATGCTTTCACTTGTTTGTTTTCCTTTTCTAAGGGACCACAGTTAAGAGTGGTTTCATTAGCTAGCCTCTTGACCATTACATGTTTTGAGTAGTTCCACCATTGCCAGAACTAGTTGCTACCCTTTATACCATTCGTTCCTCTAGGACTAGTCACCTTTAAGCTCTTTTCTGACTCGTAAAATATGAAAAGATTGCCGAGTATTTTTCCCCTTTTTGACTCATTAAAGAGAATAAAAATGGAGTCTGCTTTCAGCTCTTTTCTGACCGTTTGAAGACGAAAAGATTGCCGATTTATTCCTCTTGACTCGTTAAACGTAAATAAGAGGTGGTTGCCTTTAAGCTCTTTTCTGACTGTGTAAAGAAGAAAATATTTTCGAGCCCTTGTCGTTTCAGGCTCGTTAACGGTTACGAAACGACGTGATTTTTGTCACTTTTTTAGTTTTTTAGGTCGAAGTCACTAATCATGAAAATTACTTCTCGATCGTAACGACTGAGCGGTTCTTTTGAGCATTGTTTTATACTTTTTCGGGCTCAAGAGACACAACTTTATGAAAAAGGACACCCTTGGAGTTTACTTTTCTGCTTTCTTTTCAAACTCTCTAAACATGAAAAGACGTCGATTTCTTCCTTTGTCAGACTCATTAAAACTTGATGACACTGGATTCCGTCGAAATGACGTTTTACAAGTATATGCTATCCCCATCAAGCTTGTTAATAAAAATAATTGGGGTACTTGCCAGAAATGGGGGGGAAATGGAACCAAAATCATTGTCGTGTCGACAGTATGTCGCTCTTGAACATGGCACTTGTCTACATTCGTGTCTGGGTGGGGACATCTCATCTCATTTTTCACTTGGCTTCGTGGGTTTGGGTGATCCTATTTGACCTTTCATCTGCTCTTTTCCTTGTTACCACGACCTCTGATCGATTGATGTCAAATACTGCCAAGTCCATTGTCATGCCACCAATATGTTCAAGAGAAGTTGACCTTTGCAATCTATCACCCTCCCTCTGATAACTCATATAATCCTGATTCACAAAAGCATTATCTTCCTCTATCTTGCGTTGATGGTGTGGGAAACACTATGGCCCTCCTTCGATCAAGGTCACTTTTTGTCGACTTCAGCTCATTATCTAGGAAGCTGATCTAGAGACTCCCTTCTGGTGCCTTGGAGCCTGCATGCCTCAATGGCAGGTTCTTCGCATTCAGCGTGAGGTTTTCATCATTGGCCTCCGATCGGATGATTCTGCGGGTGTCCGACACTGGCTCACTGATTCGCACGCTGTAGATTGTACCTGTAGTACCTTGAGGGCCACTATCATTATTGGTGGTACCTCTCACATCTGTTAACAGCTTTCAACATTGGCTGGTAATCAGACGATGTTCCTGCATGTTCCACTTCGAATCCTATATTCGCATGCTTGAACTTGTACTTTGTTCGGGTCGAGATGAAGCGCAAGACCCTGGATTTTGTCTGTTGGGATCCAGGCTGCAATTTTGTGGATTATTATGATTATTACATGACTCATTCACTGGATGGCTGTGACCATGCCTGAGTCTATTTATCAATCCTCACTCAATGGCTGCGCCCATACCTTGGATCTAGATTATTGTGTACTCTGCTATGGATGGCTGCACCCATACCACATCATGTATTTGAGATATCAGTTGTACTTCTCCATGTAGGTTTTCTGGCGGAATTGTTTTCGGTTGGACATGTTCTTGTAAATCATTTCACCCCTCTCTCTCTCTTGGGCCTCATGCTTTAGGGGGCATATGTTACACATCAATTTGTCATCATCCCTACTACCCGTCTCCCGCATCTTGGAGGACTCATTCCAGGACCTATGAGAAGTGACATGGCCTACAAACACTTGCATTACATTCCTTTGAACATGAGCTTTATTTTCCTTGAAGACATCTCCTACTTAAAAACCCTAAAAATAGCTCTTTTTACATTGGCGTGGTTCCATAGTGCAGCCCTCGTGCCTAGGGGGGAAATCCTCCAAAGAGGGTGCACCAGTTGGCACTCTGTCATAGAGTCGCACCTGTGCCAACCATAATTAGAGTTGTTTTTTAAGAAACAAATGATGGAAGTTTCATCCTAACAAATTCCTGGACTGCTATCTATCTTGAGTTGGGTGGTTTGGCTACGGATTTCCATATAGAGGAAGTGGTTTGCCACCTCTCATGGAAGCTTCCTTGGTGATAGGGCCAATCCCATGATTATTGGCTTGATCCCAACTCCCCTTCCTCCATCTATAAAATCTTGTCCATTTTCCTTGGCAAGCTAGTTCCAGAGATTGAGAATTGTCAAGTTTCCAAGAGCTTCATGCTGCAAGAGCCTTCTTGATTCCCATAAGGCCAAATCCAAGCAAGGAGATTATTGTCCAAGAACCAAAGAGAGAGGCTTTTCCTTATTCCCGACAATATTTGCGAGATGTGCAACTGACTACCTGCCAAAGGAGAATCCAGCGTCAGAACTTTGGTTGTATTTTTCTTTGATTGAGTATTAATGAACGACTATTGGTTATGGTTCCACTCTTGTTGTTATTTGTGATGATGATGACTTATATCCTTTCTAACTAATATATAGTTGCATATGCTAGATTTTATGCTTGTGTTTATGTCATTTCTTGTATGTGCAGGTGTCCATTCATGGAGATCGTGAGGATTGTGATCTGCCAGAGCAAAGGAATGGGAGCAGCACCTCTTCTACAAACAATAGCATTGGAATCCAAGTAGGCCTTCATCACTGGTTTGTTAATTTGCAATTAGGAACTTGCGCTATAGCGTTTGATGATTGTTTCTAGACCCGTCTGGGCTAGTAGGGATTGCCTCTATCCGCAGAGGGGATTTACCTCCTCAACAGGTTTTATAGGAGAAGGAGCCTCCATGAAATGAGGGAGAGGGAGCTTATCCTCAAGGGAGGTTACACAAGAGGCAGAACCACCATCCTAGAGGAGGAAAGGCAATCCAAACTGACCAACGACTAGCTCTTGAAAAATCTAGAAGGCCGACTGTTTGAACTAATTTTCCAAATCTGGATTTTCGCAGGTCATGAACTGGGGACTAGAAATCGCGTTGGAATGATACAATGCATGATAGGGAATCATCGTGGATTTTAAGGGTTTACTAGCGATGATGTAGGAACTTATTCAAAAAGGGTCAAACTTTAGCATTAGAGAGCATTTGCTTGATCTTCTTACATAGTGGGAATATATGGACACATTTATTTGATGTATGAAATAGCAAAGGGAATGAGATGAGGACAGTAAAAAATTATTGTGTAATAGGTGCCCCATAAAGCATGAAGCTCGAGAGAGTGGGAGGGTTGAAATGCTTTATGAAACTGTCTAAACTGGAACCACCTCAAAGATCCTGCAGGTGCAAGTACAACTGATATCTATGATAGTGAAATACATGTAGTCTAGGCATGGGCGCAGCCATCCAAAAGACATATGAGACTAGGTCTATGGTGTGGACATAGCCATCCAATTGAAAAGATCATGATAATGATAAAGATATGGTCGTAGCCATCAATATGGACTCAGGTATGGTCACAACCATCCATAAAAGAGTCATATATGTAGTCACGAACCAATCCACGCAGCCCGAACATATGCAATCTTAGTTCGAGGGTCTTGAAACTCAACCAATCAGAGTACAAATTCTAGCATGTGAACAGATGTGTTGGGGTTGAGCATGATAGAAAGTCTGTTGATTACCGGTCGATGATGAAAAACATTAACAAGCACGAGAGGAACCACTAATAATGCCAATGGATATCAAGGTACTATCCAGTACAATCCACTAAGTGTGAAAAATGAGCTGAAGTTGAACACCCGTGGAATCACCCAATCGAAGATCAATGATGAAAGTCAATCGTCAGGTGTGAAGAACTTGTCATTGAGGCATGCAAGCTCCAAGGTACCGAAGGGGATCTCTAGATCAACCTCCTGAATAATGAGCTGATGTCGACAGGAGATGATCCATCACAGGGGGACCATAATGTTTCCCCCATCAACGACACGAGATAAGGAACAAGTGGTAGATGGTGAAACAGAGTATCAGAGGAGGAGGTAAGGGCGTGAACTGCAGAAGGATTATACTCTTAAACATATCAGCGACACAACTCTGGAATGTGGTAGCATTTTGGTACAAGGGATCAGAGGTTTGATGGAGACAACATCGATAAGTTGGAATGAGGCAAAATGATGACCCAAAACCCTAGAAGGCCAAATGACGATGTGTGGATGTTCCAACCTGACATGAAGCAAAAAGTGTCGATGTTCAAGAGTGACTTAGCTGCTGTAGGTAACCAATGACGACTCCAAAAATATTCCCCTAGCATTGCTGGCGACTACCCCAGTTATTTTTGAAAACAAGCTTGAAAGGGATAGCATATGCTTGTAATATAAGTTCGTCCTTCAGACGAATCCAACCCAGTGATAGTTTAATGAGCCCGAAGAGGAGAAGCTTGAACCTTTTCATGGCAATGAGTCCAATGTCTTCAGGGTTTGTTGGTAGGATAAATCGTTCTTCTGGACAAGACCGATCTCCCTAGTATCAAATGATATCTAGCAACAAGCAACACAAGCAAATCTACTTTTCTCTAAACATGTTTCAATTCATAAATGAAAACTAAGAGGTGTAATAGACCCTACCTCGGTCCAATGCTTGTTTGTGGTAGCTTTGTTCCAATAGCTTCAAGTAGTTCCCTTTTAATAACTGCATACACAACACAAACACACATCAAAGAAACACCTGCATAGATAATATAATAAAACATGTTCATTATGAAGATCAAGGAGCTCATAAAATAAACCATTAGAGATAGTTCATTGAGAAAAATAAACTTGATTGTATTAAATTTATGAATAAAAGTGTTACACAAAAATATCATCACCGTGACTATTTGCAGTTAGTATGGGTCTATCATCACTTATACTGTCCTCCTAAGCAAGTCTCACACCTCAGCTCTTCATGTCAAGCTTTGCAAATGAGAGAAAGACACTAAAAATCAATAAAACTTTGGTTCCGCACTTTCTCTCACTTTTGCCTGTAGGCCCGCACCCTTTATTCATATTACCTGCGTATCTGCATGCTCTGTCTATAAAGGGGTGGGTGCGTACCCTTGTAAAAGTCAAAAAGGCACATGTCTATTCTAAAAAACTCACTTTGGGTTAATTCTAGATGATTCTAGAAGAAATTTTGATGTGGATTGTTTGCTCCAAGATGGTTCATGCATCCCAAAAGAGAAGGAGCTAATCCCTTGATAGGAGGAGCTATCCCTTTGAAGGAGGGCTTTATCCCTTTGGAGGAGGACCTAGTAACTTCCCTCCATTGCACTATAAATTAAGGCATTGGGTTAGTTGCTGGAGGGGTTAGAAGCTGAACATTTTTTAGGGTAAATGCTGATGGAATTGGGACTTCCTAGTTAAACTTGAGAGGAGAGATCACATACCTTTTGGTTTCATTGGAAGTGAGTGAAACTTGTCAAAGTAGAGGAGACTTCTTGTCCGACCCTGGGAGGAGCTTGTACAACATCAAGGCACAGGTTGTAAAGTTCTTCTTTGATTTGAATTAATACAATCAGATTCATTTTTCTCAACAAATTATCTTACGTGGTTTGTTTCATAATCTCCTTGATCATTATGATGAATATGCTTTATGATATTGGCTTTTCAGGTGCTATTTAATTTATTTGCTTGTTTGTGTTTGCAGACTTACTTCAAGGAAGCTCATTTGGAGCAAGGGAGCAAAGCTTCCACAAACTTGCATTGGACCTAAGGTAGGTCTAAAACACTTGTTTGCCTTTGTTTTTAATTGCATATTTAGAAAAAGATATTTTTGATTGGCTTGCTTGTCACTAGATATCTTTAGATACTAGGGAGGTCGATCTTGTCCGCAACCTCGACTCATTCCATGTGACAAAAATAACCTTACAACCTTTGCCTTGATGTTGCACAAGCTCTTTCCAGGGTCCAGCAGGAATCTCCTCTAATTTGACAAGCCTCACTCACTTCCCAAATGAAATGAAAGGTATGTGATCTCTCTTCTCACAAGCTCAAAAAGGAAGTCTAATTTCTAGCAGCATTTACCCTCAAGAATCTTCAGCTTTCAACCTCCCCTACAACCAGCCCAATGGTTGAATTTATAGTGCAAATGGAGAAAGTTGCAGGTCCACCATTGGAGGGATAAGTTCCTCCTTCACTAGATATCTTTAGATACTAGGGAGGTCGATCTTGTTCGCAACCTCGACTCATTCCGTGTGACAAAATGGTGACTCCACTGGGGACTTGATTGTTTTCCTTGTTTTGACTTTGACCTGAGAAACTTTTGTTTTGGTTTCTATTTTTGGCTTGTTGTGTGTGGAATTGGGTGGATTTAGTAGATCTAGGATTATTTTTTCTTTTCATAACTTTAGGAGAAGCCCTCACCCTATGCTTGTAACACAGTGTGTACTTATACGCATGTTTACTTTGCACACAGAGCGTGCATGCACCTATGTAAACTCTAAGCCTGTAGACCCTGCTAAAATTTTGAAAAACTTAAATCTTGTTCTTTCAATTAGTTTTATTTTTGTTTAGATGTTGTTATCCCCTGCCCAGACTTGCATGTGACTTGTTAAGAACTTTCCTTGGTTTAATTCCATTGGTGTTAGGGTTTTAGGTGAAATTCCTAGAAGTTTTGATTGTCGGTCTTGATTTTCATTTTGGTCGTGTAGTAGCTCAGAGCTTAGAAGCTGTAGAAGCCTCAGATCACCTTGGTTTTTACTAGCCTTCTTATGAGTCTGATTTGCAAAATCTACCCTTGTTGAGGAATCCATCTTGTGTTTTCTCTTTGCAAAAATTCGAAAACGCTTGTGATAAAAGTTTGGATTTCATTTTTACAAAAAGAAAACAAAAAAAAATCACTTGTTTTTTGACTGATTTGTGATTCTGGACAAGTTAGTCCTTGGTTTGCTTATCGCCAAGTAAAACATCCTTGAAAAACATCTTGTAAGCTTTTACTTCAAATAGTTTTTTATAGTTTGTAGATCTCAAGACTTGCTTTATTCATAGTTTTGATTTTTTTTATAAAAATACAAAAATCTCTTTTGAAAAAAGTTTGTTTTTGTAGTATTTGAGCGTTTGAAAGAAAAGGGAAATTTTTGTGAACATAACTAGTTGTCTCGTTTTGAGTGCATTGGAACAAAAACTCTTCTTTCAATTTGTTTGTTAAGAAAGATTTGTGTTTACACGCATTTGAATTGTCAAACTCTTTCCTAGCTAGAAGCTCATTGAAGAGAAAAGATTGTTTAATCATCTTAAGTGCATCTTTTTAGTGATTTCGAGTCGAGTCTTCACACCACGAGTTTCATCTCCGCACCTCTTGACTTAGTCAAAAACCAATAAAAATAACTCTTAAAGTAAAATCAATCTAGTAAATCATTTTATTTCTAGGGCTCTATTACACCAACATAGCTTAGGCTAGTGTCTTGGAGTAGTGAGTACTTAACTCTCCAAGACAATAAAACAAACAAGTAGTTGTATATTGTGGTAAGAGAGAAATCCAATTGTTGCATCTATGCTCTAGGAAAGATCCTCTTAAAGGAGAAGCACGAGATTGTGTCCGAACTGGTGTGGGAATCAATCCTTCCTCATTTGGAACGATGCTAGATATTCACGTATTAAAAATGGTAAACCTCGGATTAACCATTGCCGAGGAGCCTGGGGTCACTTGTTGGTAAACCTTGGATTATGTCAAGGAGCCTTTGAGGGGATTGAGCTTGCTACTCTGCCCTTGCGTGCATATCGGATCGTAGACTGTTCCCCAAGGTATATTTGTTTCTGTTGGTAACCATAGTGACCATATTCTATAGGATTGTTCCTAAGGTGACGGTGGTGGGAAGATCCCACTGTACCTGGAGCAGACGTCGGCTAGACTCACTTGAATTTTCTGGGGGGTTCTCTTCACTCAAGACGGTTTAGTGGAGAAACTTGTACCAGTCTATTCATTAAGCAGGTTGCCGGGGTAATTGTTCCAACCGCTATTTCTGTATTGAACTCTGCGACATTGGATTTCATCACCAACTAGTGTTTTCAGTACGAAAAGTTACGGTTTTTGTGTGGTTTGATCTCCTAGATTCTTTAGGTGTGTGATTCAATTTTTTTGGTTCTTTAGAGGCTTTAGGTGGTTTTCATTGAGATTTTACTTTGTTTTCGTGTGAATTAGTTAAAATTTTTAACCGTGGCTGAATTACCGAGGAAGTCTCGTAGACTTTGGGGCCAACCTCCTGAGTTTTCGCCGAGCCATCCTGAAGGGCTACGGGCCATGGTAACTCCTAAAGATAGTAGAGTTGGGTCACCTGAAAAAGGAGAGTCTTCCTTGGTGGTATATCCTGATTTTTCAGCGTTAATAGCAGATTATAGTATGCAGTCTGTGTCTGTTTCAGAAGTTACTGGTAGTGTTTCATCTACTAGTGATATAGGTGAAGAACCTGAAATATCTAAACCCAAATATGAAATTGTTGCTACTCTAATATCAGGGTTTACCTAGCCAGCTTCTAGTGGTCCTAGTTCACCTAGGGTAGAAAGAATAATTACCCAAAATCTTCCTTCTAGACTAATAGCTATTGAAGAACTTGCTATTCCGGAAAAAGAAGAAGGCATCCCTATTCCTGAAGATCGACCTATTATAGAGCTTAGGGAGCGTGAATCAATCTTTTACAGTCCACCTAGGAACAGTGCTTGGTATCTTTCATTGACTAATTTTTTGGAAAACCTAAATCAATCTTTTACAGTCCACCTAGGAGCAGTGCTTGGTATCTTTCATTGACTAATTTTTTGGAAAACCTAGGACTAAGTTTTTCACCACCTCGTATTTCTTATCATCCAAAACCTAGATGTTACTATCCTCCGTTAAATATGTCGAGACAGTCGTCCATGTTTTCTCAATCTCTGGAAGCCTTTTTGTACGACGGTCCTTATGTTCCCACTGGGTATCATTCAATTTCTGGTACTTTTTCGGGAGCATCTCCTCAACCTATTAAACAAGGGTTATTAACTGGAAATAATGGTACTAAACCATAGAGTGTAGAAGATGTTCTCATGATGTCGAGTACTATTCCC
>APFE030826165.1:0-18302 GCA_000404065.3 Pinus taeda | reverse complement strand
TACATGACAAAATGATGCAAATAAGGAATTCATACCTGTACTACTATCAACTTCATCTTGCTCTTAAATTTCATTTAAATTTCTGAATTTTGGCCTTCTTGTGCTTGCTAAAGATGGGCCTTATATGTCACTTGGTGTCATGCTTCACGGTGTGCTTGGAGAAGCACTTGCTTGGCTGCACAAAACTGTCCTATTATTTGTTGATGGCACTGCTTGTTGCCTGCTTCACTGCGCTTGAATAGGAGTAGAAGGAGTCACAGTTAAGGAATTACTTGCTGCTGTTAATTTATCTCTGTCCTCATGTGGTATGCATGTTTTGACATAGATTGTATTTTTTAAACTTCCATCCCACACTTCCTCTTCTATCAAATGCACATCTCTGCTGATTATGACTTTCTTGGTTAATGGATTGTAGAGTTTGTATGCCTTGGATTCATCATTGTATCCAAAAAATATGCATTTCTTCCCCTTGCTATACAACTTCTTTCTCAACTCATCTGGGACATGTGCATAAGCCACACATCCAAAAACTTTCATGTGAGTGACATTTTGATTTCTTCAACTCCATACCTCTTCACGAATGTTCTGGACACTTTTGGTTGGACATCTATTCAAGATATATGTTGCACAAGCGACAACTTCAGCCCAATAGTCATTTGGCAAATGTTTTACCTTCAACATACTACTTGCCATCTTCATAATGGTCCTATTCTTCCTTTCTGCCACACCATTTTTCTGCGGTGTATATCTTGTTGTAAATTTCTTGTGAATTCCATGCTCCCTACAAAAACGAAGGAAATCATTTGAGATGTATTCTCCACCTCTGTCTATCCTAAAGACTTTGATGAAATGTCCGCTTTGCTTTTCAACAAGAGCCTTGTATTGGCGAAAGTGCTCAAACACTTCACTTTTCTATTTTAGGAGAAAGACCCATGTCTTCCTTGTGTAGTCTCTATGAAGGTCAATACATAGTGACTTCCACCAATTAATGGTGTCTGCGTTGGTCCACATAAATCTGAGTGGACAATCTCCAAAGGTGCCTTTGCCCTCACTGACTTTCCTACTAGAAATGTCTCTCTATGTTGCTTGCCCAAGATACATCCTTCACATATGTTGTCTGGTTTTTCTATGAGTGGTAAACCCTTCAGCATGCCTTTCCTATATAGTAAATTCAAACCTCCAAAGTTGAGATGTCCAAATCTCAAGTGCCATAACCAATTTTCATCTTTTACCTCTGCTTGAAGGTTTACTTGTGTGATAGTTGCCCCTTTTCTTCCATTTTCTTGTGAGTTAATAGATAGTTGTGTTTGTGCACCTTCTTTCTGTAAACTTGATATTATTTTCAAGGGAAACATTCTATTGTCTATCATCTGAACCTTTGCAATCAATTTTCCACTTAGAGGCTTATCCAAAATTGTGCACATGTCATTTTTGAAGAAGACATTGTAGCCTTTCTGCATGAGCTGTCCAACACTCATGAGATTATGTTTTAGACTGGGGACAAAGTAAACATTAGAGATGTATTTCTTCTCCCCCTTCTTTTTTAGGATATTAACTCTACCTTTTCCCATAACAGATATTTTGCTATAGTCCCTAATGTCACTTCAGATTTCACACTTTCATCTAGATCAGAAAACATTTCTATGTTTCCTAACATGTGGTTGCTACACCCTGGATCTAGATACCATATATCACTCTATTTTTCTTATGCTACATTACAAGCTAAAATCATGCTATCATGGTTCTGATTTTCTCTTGTGAAATTTACACTTGGCTTGTTACTAATATCATATTGCTTCTTTCTACATTCATTTGCATAATGACCATACTTCTTATAGTAATGACGTTGAACTTGAGATTTATCGTACCTCTGACCTTGTGCTTGATTTTGGCTTGGGTCTTGACTTGGATTTTGATTGATGCCTCTTCCATTTGAGCTTGAAGGGCTAATTCTTCCACCTCTGTGTGGGCTTCTTCCTCTTCCTCTAGCATATGATCTTCCTCCACCTAGACCTTGACCAAATGATACTTGTGTCTTGAAGGCATGCTCCAATAAGGAGCTTGCTGCTCTATTCAGTCTATGTTCATGAGAAATTAGTGATGCATTAACCTCATCCACTGAGAACTGTGAGAGATTCTTTGTCTCTTATATGGCCACAAAAATGGCCTCAAACCTTGCTGGCAAACTTCTCAAAACTTTCTCAACTATTCTTCTTTCCTCAAGTGTCTCACCATGAGACCTGATTTGAGTAGCTAGCCCACTTACATGTGTAAAAAACGAGTCTATATTATTAGACTTCTTCATACAAAGTGTTTCAAAATCTCTTCTCAACATTTGGAGCTTGTTGTCTTGACTTTTGCCATGCCTTGGTAGGTTGTCTACAGGTTGTCCCATGCTTGCTTGGACTTCGTTGTTGTTGCAACCCTTGGGAAAATACTTTCATGAACCACTTGAAAAACATAAAACAAGGTTTTTGAATCCTTCTTCTTGTTGTCCCTTAGCACATCTCTATATAAAACAAGGTTTTTGAATCCTTCTTCTTGTTGTCCCTTAGCACATCTCTATCTTGTTGAGATAAAGCATTGTATGGTGCTGCTTCTACTGGTTCTTGAAAACCATTCTCCACAAAATCCCAAATATCTTGAGAAGAAAACAGGGCCTTCATTGTAATAGCTCAATAATCATAATTTTTTCCATTAAACTAAGGTATTTGAGGATTAATCAAAAGTGTGCTTGATGTTGCCATTTCTGAGCATAAAAATAAAACTTTCTACCTACTGGTAAATATGCTAAACACAATCCGCACTCAAAGTAAAAAAACTTGTGCTTGATGTTGCCATTTCTGAGCGTAAAAAAAACTTTCTACCTGCTCGTAAATATGTTAAACACAAACACAATTCCCACTCAAAAGTAAAAACACTTGTGCTTGATGTTGCCATTTCTAAGCGTAAAAAAAACTTAACTTTCTACCTGCTGGTAAATATGCTAAACACAATCCGCGCTCAAAACAATTTTCACTGTTAGTAAAAACACTTGTTCTTACACTAACAGAGTTTAACTTACTCCGATACCATGTTCAGAGTTTAGACATAGAGAGTTCACTTGTTCTTACACTAACAGAGTTTAACTTACTCCGATACCATGTTTAGAGTTTATACATAGAGAGTTATGCCTTTTGCGAAGTTACTTTCGCAAAACTAAGTTCGCCCACCGCGAGGTTAATTTCTCAAACTTGGATTTCACGTAGAGAGTTATGCCTTTTGCAAAGTTACTTTCACAAAACTAAGTTCGCCCACTGCCAGGTTAATTTCTCAAACTTGGATTTCACGCCTCGGAACTATTCTTGAGACTTAATGAATACTCACAGCAAAAAATAACAAGATAGGTTTGGAGCAACACACTAAAACTTAGTATTCATTTCTTAAACATGAAAAATACATTTACATGAGACTGTGGCTCATTCATGAAGAAAAAATAAAATTTTACAGAGATTTAAACTTATGCAGAGTTACAACATATAGTTAAATAGAGTAACTGTTGTTTTCACGCACCCACCAAAAATTGCTCCACCATTTTCTGCACAGAGACTTCTTACTTCTTACTCTTTAACCTCTCTACATAGTCTAACCCTTACAAAATGACTTTTACATTCATATATAACTCAACATACAATTTTACATTTAATTCATGATAGAGTGAAATTAATTTTGATGTTGTTGTTGAGTGTGATCAGAGTCGTGCAGGTGTCTCTGGAGTGTGGGCAAGGTTGTTGAATTAATGCTTTCCCATATCTGTTTACCTAAGTACATAAATTCTTTAAATGCCTTTGCTCGGTTTCTTTCCCGTTTGACTTCAGATCTTCTATCTTCACACTGAGATGCAACCTGCAAAAGTGTTTGACATGTATGGCTGTAAAAGTGTCTGACATATAATGCTACTGTCAAGCTATTTATTATGATGGTTGGGATTATTATTTCCAACATGATCGACCAATTTTCCACCGAAATTGCGATATAAAAAGATGTTGGACATAGAATTATCTTAGGAGTGCAACCCGTATGGAGGTATTCCAATCATTCATACATAAATAAGAGCATGATCTCATTACATATGAATGAAACATCTATATAGGAAAATGTGTTTAGATTTATGTTTAATGTTGATTTTAGATCTATGTTTATAAATATTTGCTCAAGGTTATAAATTAACTATTTGCATAAATATATCTCTGCGGTTACATTTAATCACAGATTTAGTAAGAAACCAACCAGAGAAATCAAATATTTTGCAATAAAAACCTTTTTTAAAATGGGAATTAAAAATTTGATTTTCTAGTTACTTGGTTTGATCATTGATATTTTTACAAATGAATTTTTCCACTGTAACATTGCTTAGAGACTACTTGCATGTACTATTCAAGGAAATGCAATATGCAAATCGTTTATATCATAGAGAAATCAAATATTTTGCAATACAAACTTCTTTTAAAATGGGAATTAAAAAAAAAAAAAATATTATCTTAAAAATTTGATTTTCTAGTTACTTGGTTTGATCATTGATATTTTTACAAAGAATTTTTCCACTGTAACATTGGTTAGAGACTACTTGCATGTACTATTCAAGGAAATGCAATCTGCAAATCGTTTATATCATAAACATCAAAGCGCATGACATGCTTAACCGAGTGGTTACCCTGTGATGTGTTCAACGCTATTTTGACCCTCTTTCTGCAATTTAGTTGGGAAAGACGTGCACTATCTCCTTGAAAAGAAAGAAAACATCATCAAATGCAGGTTGGTACCTTAATTATTCGACTCTCACCTGCTAAACAAAACTATTCTAAACAATATACTTACTGTATAGATGATCTCTGGACATGTACTCATAGCTCAACATAAGTTCTCTAGATTCATAGTACCAGAATAGAGATACCAAGTTCCTATGATGAATTCTTGAAAGAAGATCAACCTATTATCAACTCAATCCAACGTCATTAAAGACACCCAGTTTTCTCTCGTGTATTTTTAAAGAAGATTGTACATGAAATTTGCAACAAAGATTAGAGTAGATTATTTTTATATATTTTCTTGAAATACCATACAAGATTCATGAAAGCAAAGGAATTTTAAAATTTCATTTATAACTAAAACATCCTTAAAATAAATCCATAGTGAACTATATTACATCGTTTAAGAAAATCAAAATTACCTCATATAAAAATTTGTTAACTCCTTGTTTAGAGGACAATGATACACTTTCACAGCAACATATTTTCCATCTGGAAGTTGACCAAAGAATACCCATCCAAGACCTCCTTGTCCCATATTATGACTAACGTTTTTTTGTGGCAGGCACGATGTCATATAGAGCGAAGGCATGTGACATGGGCACCATAACTATTGGATAATATACATCCATTCATCCAAGTTACCAGTACTTCTCCAAGCAAACTCTCAGTTCGTTTCATTAAAAGATTACAATTGTCTATCATATTATAATATTTCTAAGTTTGACCTGGGTCCACGACGTATTGAGTCTCGATGACACTGATATACTCACCATCCTTTGTTGGGACTTTCTTGCGATAAAAAACAGTTCCCGCTAACAAAACTACAACGATGATCAAAATTCAGCTAAGAGTTACTCGAATGACAACTCCCAATTTTCTCTTCTTAGAATCGAAAAAAAGGCTTAAATAGGTAAGGGTTCCTAGAGTAGTGCAACACAGTAAAAATAGGTTTCACATGCACGTGGGGCAGTACGATCAATTATAATTTCAATTTTAGATATGTGTGGGAGAAAATATGAAAGAAAATTCCGAATCTTAATGAATATTATTACTTCATTTTCAATGAATTCTTATAAGTCTGTTGAAACGTTGTGCCGGAGTCGCACTGCTGAAATTGTTATTTTTAATAAACCTGTCAAAAGAATTGTTATTTTTAATAAACCTGTCAAAAGGAACGCTCTTCAAATATGTTAGTGATTAATTATTTTAATTGAGAATGGAAACAGTAACAATAACAATGGAAGAGAGTGGAACTTACAATTCTTTAAGGTTTTTGAGTTCAGATAGCCACTCGAGAACGCTACCATTAAGGTTGTTGTTATTTAGATACCTAAATAATAAGTAAATAATGGGCTGCAATTTCATGTAAAACAAGAGGCGCTGTAAGGCGGCTAGTCCCTGCCTAGGGATTGACGAAAGCTATCAGACTAGTGTCACCAGAATCGAAAGATCAAGATTCGGAGTTTAATTCGAGGGAGAAAGACCTAGATCGCAAGTAGAAAACCCTCGTTAAAACCTTCGCATACAACAAAAACTCTGGCGACATATATAAGTCCCCTGCGCAGCATCAAAATAACCAACAAGCAAGAAGCATTGTCGACATATAATGTCCCACCAGCAGCGTAAGCCCCCTGTGCAGCGTCAAAATAGCGGGGAAGCAAGAATACTCTAGGCGTGTAAACTCACATTATATATTATAGTATCCATAGTTACCTTATTTTGCTTTTTCTTAATCCTCATTATGAACCTCGCTTTTTTGAAATGACTTATGTAATGCATTATCCTCCCATCTAGCCAGGGGCATTGGAACAGATCCTGTACAGCAACCACCACCGCCTGCAGAAATAAAATATCCTCATCGAAGCACATCGATGGGTGTCATTTATTTTGGAGACTACAGTAGCATCAGTGAAAAGAAACTACGATGGAAAAATAATGAGATTTCCTCATTACCTTCTACTTGATCACTAGAATTTTCAGCGCAATATGAGATCTTCAAAAAAATAAAACCCAGACTTTTTAACACGATTCACATGTGGGAGTGCATTGTCAAAATATATGGCAAGAATGAACCATAGAAAGAAAGTTGCAGTGAGCCATTTGAAAATATCATCCTGGAAACATGGTGCATCTGTAGTGTCATGTCTTTAAATGAAATAAACCATTTGAAAATATCATCCTGGAAACATGGTACATCTGTCGTGTCATGTCTTTGAATGAAATAAAACAGGAGGGACTACAACTTTTAACCCATTCACCAAGCCAACTCAGTTTCCTGCCATAGAGCTCATAGACTACTGGAATGCTTAATAAGTTGGTACAAAGCTAAATATGAATCGGGCTTTGCAAATACAGAAATGTACAATTCATATATCATTTGATCAGAAAAGGAAATAGGAAAATGAGATAATAAACATGAAATCAGTTTAACAAACTAGTGTAATCACACAATTAGGGTCTGCTGAAGGGCACTTTGATCTACTAGACCAGCTGATTCCTTCATCTTGATCTGTACTCGTCGCATCTCCCAACAAGTTTAGGCCTTGAGAAAACACATTCGAAGGGAATATGGACCAAATGGCATGGATCACCATAGAATATGTACTTTTATATGGAAATCCAAATGTTGTATTAAGCTGCATAAAAAAGAAAATACTTATATTAGTGTTTTGGATTATATGAACTCTGCTTTTTGGGGTTGTCCAAAAGGTTAGATTCATGGAGATTTTAAGAAGAATTGAAACAAGAATATGAAGCAAATACAACCACAGCTAAAACCAAACCTGTGATATAAACCCAATTAATGAAGAATCCGACAGTGGTGACAGATGAAGAACAGAGTTCCACAGAATCCATGTAAATATCAATCGTACCAATTATTAACATATATAAAACCTCTTGTCAACCTTCTAAAATGACAGGTCTTTCAAGTCTTGAATAATGCTCTTTAAATATTCATGGTAAAAAAAAAATACGTAACACCACACCACTGTACATCAGTCGCACTGAGAAGCTATCCAAGATATAAGCATGTCAATACAATGTGTGTTGCTTTCGTAAGAAAATGTCATCAAGTAGAGAAGAAGAAAGATTGGAGCCAACAGCACTACTAGAATGACGGGGATGTTCAGCACGGCTACCAAACAAAACACGCTCACGAAGAAAGTTGGAAATAGTTAATTCCTAATGTTTAGGATATAATTTTCTCATTTCAGGAGTTTGTTCTTATTATAATAGGGATTTAGTTTTCTCTAGTTTAGTGTGTGTTGAGAGAATCTCTCAACCACACTAGTGTACGTCCAAGATAGAATTCCTATCTTGAGACTATTGATTGTATAAATATGTGTGTAATTTGCTCATTCATTAATTATTAGAAAATATATTGATTGTGCAACTTTTATCTTGGTATCAGAGCCTGTGAGGGCCTGGCCCCTCCTGGGCTTGGCCGCTGGGCTTGGCCGCTCCTGGGCTGAGGGAAAATAAAGAGTTTTATGAATGTTTATCTATTTCCATTTGCTTGTTTTCCATCCCTAGTTATTGCTAGATCTGAGTGATGCGTGATTGAGAGGCGTGAAGCCTGTATCTGCTGCAAGATCTGAGGAGCAATCGGCGGCCATCGAAACCCTGCTCGGCTTTCTTTGGAAATCCCTTCTGGGGATTATTTGAGGGCCCGAAGGACGGCTCCATAACAGCACAGCCCTCCGTGCAACTTCTCGATGGACAGAATATTTTGCAGATCTGTGGCGTGGCGATTGTTCCGATCCCGGCTTCATCGTCATCATTCTCCGTGACCTGGTACCGCAGAACTCGACTTCCTCGTCGCCGGCACAGAATTTGTTAGGCAACGGGATTCGAAGGTCGATAGAATGTTGTGCATGGTGATTGAGGCCGATTGGTGCAGGTTTTGGGAGGAGAGAACCTGCCCAGAACAGCCGGAGAGATTCTGATTACTTTTGGGGATCTCATGAATCTGACAATTCTGAAGCTCTTCACCAACAATTTGATGGGTTCTATTTTGGGGTATCGAATAGGCGATCTGATGATGATCAATTCGTGGCGATAAATCAATGGATTTACACGCATGAAATGCATTTAACGACATCGCCCCCCTCACTGCCAGGGTTAATCCACTGATCTGCGACTGTTTTAAAGATGGGAATGCTTCACTCTTCGGAGAAAAGAAGGCTTGCATTCTTGTCCTCGACCTTGACAATGCCCGCGGCGGCTATCAACGACGTGGTTGCTTGGGTTCTTCTGGCCCTTGCTGTAGCTCTTTCAGGTACAGACATGATTCCTGTGATATTAGTTTATGTTTTTCTATGTGGCATAGGCTTTGGTTTTGTGGTAAGCCCATAATGACCAGGATTTGTCACTGGTCACCTGACAACGAACCTGTGAGCGCGACTTAAGTTTGCATCACTCTGGCCGGAGTCCTAGCATCTAGCTTGTTGGATTCCCATTCAAATATGTGATGGTGATAATCAGCTTCGTGTTTGCTATTTAGCTTACAAATCATATAATGCATCTTGTGGTGCCCGTCTTGACTGTAACTGAAATGAATCGTTACCTGGAAGAGGCCAGATCTGCTATGAAGAATTTTATTGTCTACAGATTAGGGTGTGAAGGAGCCAGATCTGGTGTGGATCTACCGCTATGTAAGAGAAGGCCGACATGGCTCGATTGAGTGTTTCCCCGCCTCTTTCTTGCCCAGAAAATAGATCTACGTTAGATCCAACCATTTGGGTAGCACTGCAATGCAACAACAGTTGCTTATATATCCTTTTCACAGTATGTATGTATGCGTGGAAGCAGGGGAAGGGAACTAAGACGATAGCCCGCCACTGCCGGAATTCGATGGCTGGAACAGCGAAGGACTCGGAATCTGGATGGAAGCGGGAGGCCGGTGAGGGGAAGCTGTTGTTGAACATTCCCCACCGACAGCAGAAGCTTCTGCCATGGAGGCGACTGTCACTGCCTGGGGAAGCACATGGGGATGTGGACTATTCATATTCACTGCACTGTAAAGAAACGATAATTCAACAGCAAAAATGCATGGATTCAGTAAAGTTGGGGCGAACGACCTTGAAATGGGCTATGGAGGAGGGGGAGTCCTTTATCCCGGTCTCAGCCTCGAAGACAACACAATGCAATGGGATTTCCTGAGGAAAGTGTATTCAATCTTGAGCACGCAATTGTTTTTGACCGTAATTGTCGCTGCAGCCGTGGTTTTGTATTCACCCATCAATCTCTTCCTGGTTCAAACCTCGGGCCTCTTATTGGGCATTTCCATCTTGCCTTTAATCTTGATATGCCCTCTTTATGCCTATCATCAGAAGCATCCGGTTAATCTTGTATTGTTGGGAGTGTTTACTGTTGTTCTGAGCCTCACTGTTGGCATATCCTGTGCATACACAAAAGGAAGGATAGTTCTGGAGGCATTGATATTAACAGCAGCTGTGGTGTTCTCACTAACTGGTTACACATTCTGGGTGGCAAAGAAGATCAAAGATTTCAGTTTCTTGGGTCCAATTCTATCTTCTAGCCTCATTGTCCTCATCCTATTTAGCTTTATCCAGGTGTTCTTTCCTCTTGGTTCCCTGTCAACAACCATTTATGGAGGTTTGGGAGCGCTCGTATTCTCTGGATATATCGTTTATGATACTGATAACCTAATAAAGAGGTACACTTATGATCAGTACATATGGGCCTCGGTGGTTCTCTACTTGGACATTTTGAATTTGTTTCTGTCCTTGCTGCAGTTGCTGAGGAGAAGTGAAAATGTCATGTTGTATATTGTTTTAAAAATAGTCATGTGAGTAAGGTAAATCTGGTAGAAAGAGTTAATTTATTTGTTGTGACATTTAGCTTGGCAAACTAGTGTCACCCGTGTAAATCTATGTTGGAATTTGCCATTCCAACAATAGACAAATCTATTTGCAGGAATGACTTATTACCAGATATGAGAAGACATGACAGCTACATCAGGGATTGGAGGATGATCGAGATCCTGTTGCAAGTTGTTAGCAAGCATAAGGCAGTGTGCTTGAAAATTGTTCTTGAAAGGAAAATTGTGTTCTCTTCATGGGGCTGTGAGTGCCTGTGTTCTGGTGGACCTCTCACAGATGAGGTAAAGGAGCAGCAGCAATGTTAAGGAGGACAACAAAGTAGATTTTTTTGTTTTAGTGTGGTTTGTGGAGTAGACTCCCTAGTATATTGTAATAGTCATTGTATGTACCAGAAAGTCCAAATGCTGAAATGTAAGCCTTGCTAAGGCATTTGAAAGTTCGTGGTGATCTCAAAACCACTTTGTAATGGTTTGTGGTCAGCCTGAAACCATCTATAGAGCCTTAGTGGCTACAGGAGTTGCCCGATGGTGGCAAACTGAGATCCTTGATCAGCTCGGTGGTAGCAAATCGGATCTGCCCAGTGGTGGCGAATTGAGATCCTTGATCAGCTCGGTGGTAGCAGATCGGATCTGCCTGGTGGTGGTGAAGTGAGATCCTTGATCGCTCGGTGGTAGCAGATCGGATCTGCCCGGTGGTGGCGAAGTGAGATCCTTGATCGCTCAGTGGTAGCAGATCGGATCTGCCCGGTGGTGGCGAAGTGAGATCCTTGATCGCTCGGTGGTAGCGGATCGGATCTGCCCGGTGGTGGTGAGTGTACACAGGAGCTTTATGCTCGTAGGAGCAGGTGGGCTGCAGTAACACCTGGCTCGGACTCAGATGATTTTCTCTGAGTAGAAGGGGATTGGCGTTTTTTCGCGCTGACAGCAGCACCAGGATGGCCAACTGACGCGTCTGTTAGGCCATTAATCGCGCCAATGGCGCGGGTTTATCATTCAGGATCGCGCTAATTCACCTTCAAGTGGATCTGCAGGAGAGGCAGATCGGATCAATTTAGCTGTATTGGAAACGCCAAATTTGCAGATTGTGGATCTGTCCGAGGGCGGCAGATTGTGTTTTTGGAGGTTTTGTACATGCAATTCGTGTGATAATGATGGTGGATTTGACTATCATGACAAGTAGTCATTAAGGGGGGGAGTTGGAAATAGTTAATTCCTACTTGTCTATGGATATAATTCTCCATTTCAGGAGTTTGTTCCTATATAATAGGGATTTAGTTTTCTCTAGTTTAGTGTGTGGTTGAGAGAATCTCTCAACCACACTAGTGTACGTCCAAGATAGAATTCCTATCTTGAGACTATTGATTGTATAAATATGTGTGTAATTTGCTCATTCATTAATTATTAGAAAATATATTGATTGTGCAACTTTTATCTAAGAATTGAGCTGAACGAGAAGAATTTTAAACAAAACTCGATTAGAATACTAATGAATAGTTAAAAGATTATTAAAAGATTTCATTAACTTGAAATTGGAGTATGTTATTTTCTGACATATTGTCGATTTCTCTTTTTTCGAGAAAGAACTGCCACATTTTTTTTGAGTGCGACGTGGCACATTTAGAACCGTCATTCTAAACCAATCTAACACGTTTCAAAAAAAATTATCGATTGAAAGCCGAAGTGATTCCCAAAAGTTGTTCATGCCTATTTCCCCCTCTGTGAAAAGAAACATAGTGTTAGTTCTATGGTGACAAAGGTTCCTAAGAGAACATAGCTAGGAGAAACACATGTATAACATGCATGCATTGGTTAAAAAAGTCAATTGAAACCTTCTCTCTTCCCTTGTCTCCTCGTGAACATGTTTGCCCAAGAGCGAAGCTACAGACATAATTCCTGACCAAATCTGCACTAGATGACTTTGTTCTAACTTCAGTATAGTAGACAAGAATGAACATGGGTGGAGTAATTTGGTTTATATGTCTTACTATCTTCATTGAAGATAACCTCAGTTCCTTTTAAGGATTTGATATATTTAGCTATGCAAGGATTCAAGCACAAGTGAAAGCAGGAGTAGAGTTAGTTGATATGGGAGTTACGAGAAGAGATTAAGAACCAGAGATGGATCCCCGGTGTTCCAAGAATGCCCGTAGCAAGGAAAGGCAGTATTAGTCGAGAAAATTTGTTTGTAAATAGTAGTAGGAAAAGTATTTTTTTATGGTCATTCTGAGGGATTGGATATTGGCAGTGTTTTTCTTCTAGGTTCTCCACATTTTTTGTAATTTACCAACTCAAAGCACCATTTCAGGTAGAAGCACCATAAAGATAAATATGCTTGAAAGATTTCTTCTTTTGATACATATAGAACTTGCATTTTTAAATTTCTCTTTTTGTTGTTTGGTGGTGTTGTAATCAATAAAACATGAGAAGAATTATGCAACCCACAATTTAGACTTAGCAACTATTGATCCCATCTTCTTTTTCACTTTAGCTTCTGGGCATCCCTTAGATCATGAAAGGAGAGGTAGCACAACTCATGGTGTTGGTCCTTCTTATTGTAAAAGAGGCATTTTTATGAATTTATTTGCAAGCGAGACTATATTGCCTGCTCCGATCCTGATAGACACTTCCACTATTGTTGCTACATCCGTTAGTGTATCTTCTTAAAACACCCTTCCCCTTAGGGAATTTCTAGATGCACCTTCTTAAAACGCCCTTCCCCTTAGGGAATTTATGGATGCAAGTAGTTTTTATCAGTTCTTCTAGTTCAATTAACCCATGTTTTTCAATAGCATTAGCATAATCTCTACTAAATTTCATCATAATACTGACAGGAAAAATCTAGCATTATCAAATTAGAATGGGTTCTCAGAGGCAGTTACATGAACTAAATTTCAATAATGTTGTAAAAAAAGGCCAAATATTAGTAATATCACATAAGAGTATTGAATAATAACCATATATTCAGTTATTGCCTAAAATATTGTGAAATTAGCACCTAAAATTCAATCATCCTGTTGCAAATTTTTAGATTACAAAGTACTAGCCTAAATTTCAGTTCTGCAGCTCCAAGTTTTTGTAATTTACCGGCTCAAAGCACCATTTTAGGTAGAAGCACCATAAACACCAAGATAAATATGGTTGAAATATTTCTTGTTTTGATACATACATAACTTGCATTTTTAAATTTCTCTTTTTGTTGTTTGTTGGTCTTGAATAATCTTGTTCTTGTTCCTTTGAATAACCTTTTTCCTATGAATTATTTATGAGCCTTAGAGTCAGAGAACATTCTTCTTCTTCAAGATGCAAAACCCTCATTTTCCTCTATTCCTCGGGCGTGAAGCGAGCTGTTGCAATTGCAGTTGTGGTGTGAAGCAATTTATTACAGTAGCGATAAGAAAGGGCAAGGGGCAATGCCAGTACATGCAGATGGTCAAAATAGTGTCTGCAAAATAAACCCTATGTGGGTCATTCAAAGAAATATTTTACAGGTACCTCACCTGGCGTCGACACCATTCCTCGTCATTAAGACATGCTTGTCGACAAAACATGTGAGCCTTGGACCCTTCCGCTAAGATGGTTTCTCCTATTCTATTCGTCATTAGGCTAATGGGGCTATCTTCCCTTATTATATATTCTAAGATGCCCAGTTCAATCGATAGTTGGATGTTCTCGTTCGATATGCACAGATTCGATCAACACTTCTCTATATTTCCTACGGAGACAGGTGGGTACTGCCATGCACAGTTTTAAACATGTACGAGCCACCTGTGAGCCATGTGTTTAAACACTAGAACTTTGGTAGCCATGTGTTTAAAGACTACAACTTTGGAAACCATGTAACTGAAGATATGTTTTTAATTCCTAAGCATGAAATGTCATTCAAACTAATGTTAGCATTAGTTTAACACCCCCTTTAAACTTCAAATCCAAAGGAAATAGATAACTATAATAGATGGTTTAGCCTCTCTACCTCAAGAAGAGGCTAAATAAAAAGGCAAAAAGATTTCATACATTGTTAGGTTAAATACTTTGGTTACTTGCAACAGTGAGGAGAGTAAGCAGCTAAAAATAATGTCAAGCTCGCCATATCTATTACTATAGTCCCCATCATGCCTATGGCAAGGACTAATAATGATAAACACAATTTTCGTGAAAATGCATAATTAACAATGTGTATATTTCTTGTTTAGAATTAACTTACTATCACTCTAGCATTGCTAAGTTAAAGAAATTTGACAATTATCCCATTAGATGATTATTTTCAAGTGACCTGGTAATATCAACATGCTTTTTCCACCATAATATTTAGATTATAGAAAAAACATTTTCCTTTTCTTAGTCGCTCCAGCATATTATATCAAACGAAGATCTGAGAGATTGAGCACACTTAGCTAACTTTAACACAACTAGAAGGTAATCATTTTTAATTTTATAATGGCTAAGTATATTTGGTGCATACTCTTTCTTTTCATAAGAATATTTGTTGCATACTCTACAACATCACATTTGAGGATTTTTGGGTTAATAAAGTATAGACCCATAAAGGTAAAATTATGTTTACAAGTTAACTAATGTTGTCAATTGACCAATATCCTCAAGTATAGATCCCTTGATATTCCTTTTCGACATTCCTGATAACATGAGATATATCATAAGTTATTATAATTTCAGGAACAATGAGCTCAATTTTAGCTACTAGGTTGCAAACTCTAAGCAAACCAACAAAACAAGTAAACTTACAATTCCTAAATTCTTAGGTGAGATCAAGAGTTCTTATCACAGTAAATTCCTTCCTACTCGATCCAAAAGCAAGGATCATATATCCAACTTTTTAAGCCAAACTTACTTTTGATGGTGTTAAGAGTTTATACTATAGCTTGAAAAGAACTTCGCTAGACATTGAGTTATACTTTTAGTAATTTGGTTAATGGGGAGTTTGGTCAGCATACATACCATTTTTTAGATTTTTTGGTGGTTGTGTGTTGATTAGTTGTTAACACTCAAAAGTGTTGATTATAGGTGCAAGGGTGGTGTTAGTGACAATGAATATAGTGGTGGAAATGCACAAAGAATGAACTCAAAACTAGAATGGAGAAAATTGATCTTCTCATCATTCAAAATAAGTTAAGTACACTACATGTGAGACAAGGAAACAAACAACAATAAATAACTAGAGAAAAAATCAACTCAGCTGAATCTAAACTCACTATGGAACCTATCATAAGTTGGAATTAAATATCATGACACCTAGCAATAGTGAGATTAAATTATTCAACACCCCATCCTAATCTCAATTGTTATAATATCGGCACTTACAATGCCTAATTGTTGCCTTTGAAACTAAAATACATTTTTTCCCAATGGCTTTGTGAAAATATCTACAGGTTGATCTCTTGAAGCATAAAAAGAAAGCAATATGTATCCATCATTAATAAGCTCATGAATCAAATGAAAACATGTGTCAATTTGCTTGCTCCTTTTGTGAAAAACATGATCTTTTGATAAAGAAATTACAAAAATGTTGTCACAGTAAATAGGAGTTGGCTCCTTCTCAACATTTGAAATATCCTTCAATAGTCTTCTCAACCACACAACTTGAGAAGTTACTGAAGTTGCAGCTACATACTCTGCCTCTGCAAAAGATATTGAAACAATGTGTTGTTTCTTTGATTCCCATGAGATGAGATTGGTTCTAAAGTGAAAAACATACCTTAAGGTTCTTTTCTGATCATCTAAATTTCCTGCATAATCATTGTTTGTAAAACCTGAAAGTGAGAAAACTTCTGAATGTGTGTAAAACAAGTCATAATCAACTATTCTTGCAACATATCTTAAGATGCTTTTTGTGACCTTCTAATAGGAAATATTGGGTGATTGCATAAACTTGGAAACAAAACTCGTTGAAAACATGATATCATGTCTAGTTGCAGTGAGATACAATAGACTACCAAGCATACTTTTATATAATGTGGAACCAACTGTTGGTGCTGCATATTTTTTGCTTAGTTTGGTGCCTAGAGTAATTGGAGTATCAATTCATTTGCAATTTCTCTTTTTAAACTTTTAGAGGATGTCAGTGGCATCTTTTTGTTGACAAAGAAAAATGCCATTAGTAGATTGTTGAATTTCAATGCCTAAGAAGTACTTCATGAACCCTAGATCAGTCATATCAAACTTTGTTTGCATTGTTTCTTTGAATTATTCTAACATCATATTGCTTGTAAGAAGTAGATCATCAACATAAAGGAAAACAATGATAATTTTACCTTCATGAGTTCTGGTATACAAAGATGGCTCATGGTTTCTTCTACAAAAACCATTTTTGATGAGATAAGTGTCGATGTGATGTTACCAAACTTAAGGAGCTTGTTTCAAGCCATATAAGGTTGTCTTCAACCTATTCACCTTATGCTCCTCTCTTGGAACTTCAAAACTAGGAGGCTGCTCTACATAAACTTTTTCCTGCAATATACCATTTAAAAAAACATATTTTACATCAAGATGAAAAATTTTCCATTTGTGTTGAGTTGTTGTGGCCAAAATAGTTCTGACATTGTCTAAACTTGCTAATGGAGCAAAGGTTTCACCATAGTCGACACCAAATTGTTGTGAGAATCCTTTAGCAACCAACATTTCCTTATGTTTCTCAATTTCTCCTTTTTCATTCAATTTGGTCTTGTATACCCACTTTTCACCAATTGTGGTTTTGTCTCTTGGGAGATCAACCAATTTCCAACTCCCATTCTTCTATATGGTAGAGATTTATTGATTCATTGAATCAACCCAATGTTTCTCTTTACTGCCTCTTCAAAATGGGTTGGTTGATAGGAAAGAAAGGAAAACATATTATGCCAGTAAAACTCATTCTCCTTCTCATATATTTCTCTAATGCTTCTACTTTTCTAAATGTCTTGTGAAGATGATGAATCACTACTGCATTCATCGCTGGAAGACGTACCATTTTTAGAGTGGTGCGGCTCTTCCTGAACCATCAATCATTGAAACTATGCTGGATGAACAGGCTGATTTAAAACTTCATCAACTTGATCAGACCGTGATTTAGTTTCAAAACAAACTTCTAGGTGACTAGATTATAAAGTCTATAGGCTTTTAATTGTTTACTATAGCCTACAAAAATGCATCTTTTACTCCTATCATCAAGCTTATTTCTTAGTTTCTTAGGAACATGCGCAAATACTAGAGAACCAAAAATTCATAAGTGAGAGACATTCACCTTCTTACCATCCCAATCTTCTTAAGGTATTGCATCTTTAACACTAGTTCTTGGAGATCTATTGAGAATATATACTGTAGTAGAAATTTCTTCACCACAATAGTCATTGGATAATTTCTTCTCACGAAGAATACATATGGCCATATTCATGATTGAAAAATAGGTGTTGGAGGGTGGAGCCACAAACAGAGGCCGAGCCAGACAGGAGGAGAATATGGATTTGAATGCCGGAGATAGAATGTTACACTGGAGGGGGGTCACTTCAACTCCATGTCTTTGCATGTATAGACTACTCCATTCTAAATCGTATTTTAGTTATGATCGTATTGTAGAGTATCTTGAACGCACTGTGTGTCATTACCACACACATTTTATGCATCATAGTCACCGAGACTGTTTTTAGATTCTACGTTACTTACATTGCTGTTACACA